>JAPTYQ010000010.1:11172023-11185205 GCA_029814465.1 Ostorhinchus cyanosoma
TTATCTTTCTATTGTATTTTAAGCCTCTTCTTTGCTGCTGTACATTTGAATTTTCCCCTTGGGGAATCAATAAAGCTTGGCTCTTCTTGTCCACAACATTTCACTGTATTATTGACTGTGTGTTAAATGCCATCTGAATCTGAAATCAGTCAGAAACATTATTATGTAAAGAGTGTTAATGTAAATTTATATAATTCATCTGACTGGGTAAACTGAAGTATTATGAAAAGAGTTAAATGCCTCTATGGCAAGAACAGCACACATCTTTGTTATTCACGAATTAGCCTGATTAGCCTACATTTTTGTAAATATGTTTTTAAAAAATTTTTTTGTGGATGTTCGTTTGTATTTTCGGGTGGTGCCGGTTGCAGCTATTCACTCGGACAGTTCATGTAGCTCATGGAGTCTCCGCCCCACCGGGGACCTGCGGTGTAGTATTGGCAGCTCCACCGGGCTCAGAGCAGTGCTTCTCTGTCTCTGTGTCTGTCGTTCTGCTGTCTGTTCCGGTGGATGCTGTCGGTAATAACGTCCAGTGAACACATGACATTTTAAACCTCGGTGCTCAAAACACAACGGTAAGTAGTCATGTAAAGCTAACTAGCTTAAGCCCAGTTAGCTTTTGTTAACGAGCTTCTCACTGCAGTCAGTCAGGTGTTATTTCTTAGCTAACGTAACGCCTTGTGACAAAGATAACATCAGCTAGCTAATGCTGGTCATTACGTTAGCGCTCCTCTCAGTATTAACTGCATATTATCCAATGTAAATATCAGACATGGCGTCTACTGTGGGTTTTCATTAAGTGACATTGAAGCATGTCTTAACAGCTCACGTAGTCGACATGTCAGGGTTATGTAATATCATGCAATACTACGTGAAATGTTTTCCTCGTGTTGTTGGAAAGGTTCAGCTGCTACATTATGTGGTCCACACCTTGTCATTTGGTGTATTTGGTTTTTCTGTAGGATATACCCATATTCAAGGACCAGTGACGATTCCCCAGGGCTAAATTTACCACAACTGCATTTAACTGCTGGCAATAGTGATGCCAAATGAAGCTTTAATCTTACTGCCAAGAAAGGCAGAGGTCGAAAAGCTTGACTGACCTCAAGGTGTGATCTTTTATTGTAATGAATTGAATGTGACATTCCCTGTTACTTAATTTAATAAGGTAAAATTGTATGTTGCATTTAAATCCTAAGATGAACAGTGTTTTATAGATATTCACCATTTCCTTAGTCAACAGGAAACATCCCTCTCATGGCGTAATTTCATTGATCGACACTATCTTGCCTTTCCCTGTTGTGTGACTATACCAACCAAATTACATGTCCCAATAATTACTTAACTATATGTGATACTCATTTTAGTTCAGGGGTTGCATACAGCCCAATTTGACCTCAAGTGGGCCAGACCTGTAAAATAATAGCATAATGACCTATAAATGATGAGGATGATGATGATTTTTTTCCTCTTAGTTTGCAAAAAATTAAGATCACATTATGGAAATGTTTACATTTATAAATTATCCTTAAGCTGAAAATGTGAATAAGCATTCATGAATAACCAGAAATTTCTCAAGAAAAATAAATGGAATTTTAACAACATTATGGCTCTTCTTATCATTTACACATATGCATTGCAACTCAGAGATGGCAGTGGATCTACAAATGTGCAACACATTTAGTAACAGGCATTCAGAACTGAAATATATGGCAATTAACTTTGTGATCAATACAACTTATCTAGATTTGTTTACACCCTAGACTGTCTAAAAATACACAGAAATCATTGGTCGTCTGTGTATTTTTGGACTTGCAAATTCATCCTGTGGGTCAGATTGAAGCCTTTGGAGGGCTGGTTTTGGCCTGTGGGCCGTATGTTTGGCACTCCTGTCCTACGCTATGTCTGTTGTCCATTTTTTTTTTTTTACACATTTTTCTTTATTTTACTGCGCCAGTAAACCGAAGCAAATTCCTCTTATGTGAAAACTTCCTTGGCAATAAGCCTGTTTTTGATTTGTGATATCCCCAAATAAAAACAATACAAATTTTACATTTAAGGATTAAATGTTGTGAATGGTACTAATTTAGGCTACTTCTATTTGATGTATCCACAGGCTGGATGAGTGGCCCAACTTTCAACCCCCCCTCGGCAGAGGTGGCAGAGATGAACCGCATCCATTATGAGTTGGAGTACACAGAGGGCATCAGCCAGCGCATGCGGATCCCTGAAACGCTCAAGGTGGCCCCAGAGAACCAACCAGTGCCTTTGCCACTACAGCCACCACTGCCCGCTCATACAACGCTGATGCAGGTGCCTGAGAGGATCATTGTAGCAGGTTAGCACAGCACAATGGAGTCAGTTCATACAAGATAATAGGGTGTGAAGTTGACCAAAAGGATAAGAAAAACATTTCACTGTACTTTTAGTTTCATCTGTTAGTTTTCTAATCCTCTTCTTCTTATTTCCTCTAAAGGGGATGAAGGGGACCCTAGATTTTCTTGCCCCAGAGATTTAGACCTGATTCAGTCTGTCCCTCCTGTGGATCTGCTGGACATGAAGGCCCCGCCTCGGGTTCTCACCCTCAATGAACAACCACTGGACTCATTGGAAACTGATCAAGCTGCCAATTCACAGAACAATCCCAACCAAGCTGTAAGAGACACCTCACTTTTCCCTCTGTGGATTTTCTGTACCATAATTAGGTGGTTTTTCCTTAATTCACTGTGACGCATTTACAATCTGTCCTGTTTTATGATGTTATTCTAGAAAATACCGAGCTTGATGGAATTTACACCATAACCTTTATGGCCTGCCATTGTCTATCATTCACAGGCCCATTTCCGTTCTCGAAGGGAACGTAGTGCCAGTGATAACATTTCCGGCCGCCATAGCAGTCATATGAACAGAGGTGATGCAAGGTAAGCACTTATACCAATAATAAGTTTGCAAACCTTTTACAGTTTCCTTTTTTCTGGATAAATATGAGCTAAAGCATGACCACTTTGTCCTAAAACAAACAAGACAAAAACCATAAACTCATTCATCTATTGTAGGTGTAACTTTACTTGCGTTCTGAGTCTAACAGTAGTAGGTCAGGGACATTGGTATGACAGAACATCACGAAATCAATGATGTAGAAATACAGAGTTTGATCAGCACTAAACATAACTGATCTGTTCACAAAACATGCCTCTTGAACTGTTCTGGTTTATCCACATGGCAGTGTTAACTTTGGACAATACGAGCTTCGTCCTGGCAACTCTACCATGAACACTGTTGTTATTCAGAGTTTTGATGATGTTATACTCATAAAATAATCATTAGACACAATTTTAGAGGCCTTTTGTTTTCTAAATCTTACACTGCGGTTGATTTTGACCTGTACAGTTAAACACCTTGGTTTTAGTGTGATTAGATTGTTGGTTGACCAACCCTGGACAGCAACAATTACATTAAAACTTCCACTTTTATACAGTCTTCCTGTTAGTTAACAGGTGGAGTTAATACTCTTTAGAAATTCTTCCGTAACCCCTTTCCAGCTTGGTGAGTATCGATAGCGCCCCTCTAAGGTCCTCAGGAATCTCCTGTGTTTAAGGCATGACATACTTACACAAATTGTGTTGTCAAGACTAGGCTTTCATAGTGAAGACCCAGATTTCTGTGCTATAAATAAGGCTCAGGGTCCCACATGATATAATTCTACTGATTGAAATACTTCTAATATATAATCTTAAAAGTTCCACAAAGTTTTAAAACACACTAAAATGTGTAAGATCAGATGCTTCTTCTTGGTAGACAAAGGAACGAGTATAAAGTTGATCTAATTTTTAAAGTGATGCATTGACGTGATTATCTCATAACACTTTAAATCACGTTTATGCAGAAATAGGACTTTCAGTTATATGCACTGTCACTGTTACTGCTTTCCTCTTTATCTCTTTGTTGCATAGAAACATCTCCTCTTTTCACTGTTTCTCTCCATCCATCTCTCTGACAGTGTAACCCCTTCCCCCTCTGCTCCTCCAGTCCGCTTGTGTCCCCCTCTCTGTTCCCCTGAGGACGCAAACATCAACCTGTTTACAGCTGCCGGCTTCCTGTCGTATATTCAGTCAACAACACGTAGAGCGTATCAGCAGGTTCTTGATGTGCTGGATGACAGCCACCGCAGGTAACATCACTCATATGACCGTGTTAACACTTCGATCAGAACAACCAGCTTGTACTTACAGTTCATCTAGGTTCTTTTTTAATATGATCCTGAAGACTGGTTCAGAGTTGTCTTCATTCCCACTGTAAGTGTGCAGTGGAACTACATACTCTGGAATTATTAGGGTTGTCTCCAAATGAACTTCCTCAATATGTTTGTGTCAGTTTTTTTCTTTTTTTGGAGGAACTATGCAGATCCTGATCAGTTTTTCCACTTGTCATTACTGTCCATTAACATAAGTTTATTTCCACAGGATGCCTTTGGATCTGGCACTGGATATAAATCCTGATGAGTCTGGCCTAGTGGATGCTTCCTCACTACGACGACAGGTTAGATCCACCTTATTTGGCCAGAATGATCAATCCTGTCAATGATTGGACATTAGTTTACCTCCTCTCAGCATCTTAAGCCTGTGTTGATTTTTGTTCTGTAGTAGTGATTCCATGACTAGATTACACTAAAAACAGACTGTATACTTCAGTTTACTATGTCAGGCTACTTACAAATGACACATCTGAAGGTTTTAAAGGTGCTGTAAACAAACCAGAGAACATAAGCTGCTTATCAGATTATTAGTTGGATTTTGGGCCATTGAATAAACAGGCAATGATTTCCTTTGAAAAGCATTAAAGATCTATTCTATTCTATTCTATTCTATTCTATTCTATTCTATTCTATTCTATTCTATTCTATTCTATTCTGAGTATAACAGTTTTGCTGCTGTGGTTGTAAGGCTTTTAGACTAAAACAAGTTGGAAGTACTACAATTAAATTTTTTTGTAAATTTTAACAAATGTCATATAAGTTACTTGTCAGAGGTTAACTACATGAAATCCTACCCTGGTCAAGCATGTGCACAGTTTTATCTTATTTTAAATAGAATCTTATTCTAAATAAAAAAATATGTGTTTTGTTCACATGTTCATTTAGATCGTGAAGCTGAATCGGCGTCTTCAGCTGCTAGAGGAAGAAAACAAAGAGCGCTCAAAGCGAGAGGTGGTCCTGTATTCCGCCACAGTTGCATTCTGGCTTATTAATACCTGGATATGGTTTCGTCGTTAAGATGGATGAACCGAGTCTCCCAAAACACTGGAAGCCAAAGCATTTCCTTGTTACTTGTGCATCTCATCAGATTTCCAGCTCAATATTCACACCTGACAACTGACAGGTCACTTTGAGGTGGTCTCACAGAACACACCAATGTACTCTGTGTTTAATCTAAAACATCTCTCATTTCAAAGCACAATCGAGTACAGCTGGGTAGTTTGAATTGTTACTTAATTGTTTTTTTTTCATTTAGCTCAGAGAATCTGGGTTTTGTTTCAGAAATTAAGTATAACCATAAGAAAAATAAAAGTTTAACTCTGAACTCTTAACTGTCAAACTCCAGAAAAGCTGATCAACTGAGTTCAACTGAATTACCTGTGTCCGTTTTCAGTGAGAATTAATTGATCTGACAATTAGCAGTTGTAGTGAAATAACATCAGTATAGTGAAAAAAAAAATCACTATATATCACAATATATTACGTTACTTAGCACTTCATGATGAATTATGAAAGATGGAGGCTGTATTTACTTTGTTCTATCTTGGCCTAACGGGACAAAACTGCATCAGTACCAAATGGAGCTAAAACATGATGTATCTTAAATATAAATGATTATGATTATGATTATTATGATTATTATTATTATTATTATTACTGGTAGTAGTAGTAGTATTAATCAGTCAGTTCACCTGTCTGGATGGTCTGAAAGCTGTTGTGAGGTACATAGTCTTATTATAAGTAATTTAAAATTAAATTACTTAAATTACTTTGTGAATGTGAGGACAGACCACCGCTTTAAATAAATCACATCTGAATGATAAACTTGGCAAGAAGTTGAGTAACAGTCAAATATAAAACCAACATCTCTGGAAATGATGAAAAGAAGCAGTCTGACAGAAACAAGGACTGGAGAAAACTCCCAGCGAGTAGTTTTAACTTCACTGGGTACGCTGTGAAGTTGAACTCGTTTTGTGAAACTGAAAACATTGAGTTTCATCTGAGTCAAGTAACTCTTGAATTTCACTGAATCCACTTTTTGGACAGAGCCCAGCAGAATCTAGAGGACAGTCTACCCAGAATTAACCAGCACCACTTCCAAATCCTGCACTTAGTTTATTGATTTTCACAGACATATGCAGTTCCTACTGATTCCCCCTGTTGGGTTAATAAATCTTTTGCACAGCAGTGATGTGTTTTTACAGCGATTCTGAACATCATGCATCTGTGGGAGAGTAAAATAATTAAGCAAAGGAGACTTTTTAGCTTCAGGAGGGGATTATTTAGGAGGAAAATAAGGATCTACTTGGGTAGCAAATGTTTTGGGAACTCAGGCAAGCGCTTTACTTAAAGGACCAAGCTTCTGAAGCCGAAGTTCACAAGTTTTGTCAGAAACTATCCTGAAAGTGTCAAAGTACGAAGAGAACTAAATCTATAGCTGCCATAACATTTTCCTTGAATGTCATTTGAGTTCTGCGACACCCAAATCACAGTGTAGTACTTGAATAATTTATGTAGATGTAGATTTGTCCTCTGTTATTTATTTTTTTTTTATTGATTTATTTTTTACCTCATTGGCACTCACACATCTAGTGAGTTAAGTTAAAAAAGACACCCAATAGCTGAAGTGGTAATAAAAAAACTCAATGGATATATTATCTGTGAAATGATCTTGTATTTTAACACTGTTAATAGTTTTCCACCTGTTATCTATAAGAGTAAAAGCATGGGCTCTGTGTTGTTATTCGTCATACAGTGTGATACGAGTCTTAACACTTCAGTGTATATGATCATATGTGATAAATAGCTCTGTATAGCATATATTGATGTTAATATTTTTGAATAAGGAATTTATTTCATGTTGGTTTATTAATTGCACATAATATTTGCAGAGGAGCATTTATTTCTTCATCTGAGTCTGAGGTTTCAAGTTAAATGTGTTCTTTCTTTATAATATATGAATACATCCATGTTTGTACATATTTTTTGCTGTAATAAATAAAAAATGGATGGATTTGTGTCTCTGTACAACACTGACCTCTGCTGCTGCTTTAGCGACAAGTTATGACTCACATCAGGAGGATGGTCTAGTAGGAAGTAGTGCCCTGTTTTTGTCTTCATAAATCTGCAATTCATCATCCACAAAAAACAGTGAGTTTGAGGAATATTGGCTAAGTTTCTTTGTCTCCTGCCGGAGCTGAAGTGGGACTTGACCTAAAACATAGTAGCTTTAGGACGTAACAATGGGGATTGTTAAACTAGCAAATTTAATTCGATATTTTGCTCCTGATGCCATTTCGCATAAAGACATCAGCGACTACACAGGTAACAGTCTCTCCGCTTTCTGTTTTTTCTATATTTGTTTGATTTTTTTTTTTTACTGTTTGTCACGTGAATTAAACTGGTTGTTGCTAATTGCTAACGTTAGCATTAAGTCTTGTAGCTAGCTCAAGTCACGTGACAAGAAACCTTCAGCAATAGACAACTTTGACCATATCCGGTGGAAACATCATCCAGCAACTAATATATGATTCTACTAACATTAAACTAGGCCAATTTAGGCCTGGCCAAGCAAAAGAGAACATCAAGGTCAATGTCTTTTTTTCTCTAAAATAACAAGTTTGATTGTTCAGCGTGAAAGACATATAGTTTCTAAAACTGTTTATTAATTTGTGCCTGAATTACAACTGGATATATAAGAAAAATTTTGATTCTATGTAAATAAAATACAGTGTAAATTAAAAACAGTAAATGTTGTAATTGAATGTATATAGCATAAATTCAGAATGTAAATATCAATGTGTTAATAAATAAAATAAAATCTTTGATTATTATTATGGTGCATCACATCTGTGTTACTTTTTTGGATTCTCACTCCATTACCATGAATTAATGTCTTTTTAAAATAAATAAAAATGATATCAGTTTAATTTTGGGATCTAATGTACTCTCATATATTCAGAAAAGTGTGGTATGCTAAATATTTGCACTTTCTTTGGGGAACAGCACTTTTTGGCTTTTTTTTTTCCAAACCTTGAATAACTTGTATATTTTTCCTCACTGCGTTACTTTGTCAATGATGATAAATTCATGTTCTTACTAAATATTTGATTTTTATTCCTTAATGGCACTTGCTTAGACCTACAATTTGAGTTATTATGGTTGCTGCTTAATGAATTTTTAAAAGCAGATATGGAATTAGTATTGCTGCACAGTGCTTTCTCACTCTGTTACTCGCTTGGCCAGAACCTATAGTTAAAGGTGAAATGAAAATGGTTTAGGAAAGTTTAGGTCCTGTTGGTATTTTTAATGATTTCAACAGTACTTGAGTATTTTATAGTATTTTCACTTTATAATGTAAGTTTTTCTTTCAGCTGTCACATGTTATACTACCAGATTGGATGTTCAGTGCCTTATTGATTTATTCACCACAAGTGAACATAATAGTACTGAAATATAGTATTACAGTGGAGGTAGAAGTATTCAGATCCTAGGGATAGGGACTGGTGCTCTTCCAGCACACCTGGTTCAATGAACGATCAGCTCATCATCAAACTTTGCAGAAGCCTGACCTCGATCTAATGGCTTCCAGGTGTGATGGAAGAGGCATATACCTAAAACATGCAGGATACTGGGCGTCGAAGACCAGCGTTGGTGACCCCTGCTCTAGAATTTCTGCATTGAAATTACTTCACTTGAAACTGTATTGAAAAACCTTATCGTATGGAATTATATAAACAAAATGTATTTAAAATATGTCGTTTTTGCTGTGTATGATATTTTTTGTCCATGTTACTGATGCAAATATCAAAAAAGTATATAAAGTAGTCATAAATACATCAGCGATTCAAAAGATACTTTATATACTTTTGGGATATTTTATAAATATGTTTGTAGTGTGACTACATGTTTCTAAAAAGGTATCTTTTCATGAGCTCAGAAAATCAGGTTTGTTTCAGGTTTGTGATGATGGATTTTTTGGCACTGCATCATGACTCATCTGTAGTTCGTAGAACCGCACAGGCTCATGATTTTTGTGGCAAACCTTTGTCAAACACTACAATACAGTACATAGTTTCATTCACAAATTCTGGTCTGTTCTTTGCTGTGCCAATAGAAAACCTCATCTTAAGTGTGTCCAGAAGCTGTTCTCTGGACTCAAAAGCATCTAGGATAAAACTGACCACAATTCTGTTTGTTTGTGGGGGGGGGGTTAAGAAATAAATGGCTTGTGCTCCAGCCCAAAGGCAAAAAAAGAACACCAGGACTGTCATCGTCGACCAGTCTAGAATTAGGGTCTGTCATGGTCCAGGCTCATGTCGTGCCAAAGTCACTTGCACTTCTGTGATGACTTTAATGCTGAAAAGCTGAGCAAGAGTTTGAAACACTGGGATGCCCATGCATATTTTAAGAGGATATAAAACTCCATTCTGTACATATTACAAAGGACTGGCTGAGGAGGAAGAGGATGATTAAGTTCCCACTTGTCCCCAACAGAGGATCTAAGGAGCATTTTGAACACACAAACCATAACAATGACTGGTTTGCTGGAAAATTTTGATGAAATTTCCCCCAAACCACTTGATGTTATGCTTTAACATGTTCCAATTGTTGTCAAAAAAAAAGGAAAATATGTCCAAATGTTAAGTGTTATACTATTTAAATTTTTTTTTGGGAATGTGTTGCAAGAGTAAAATTTCAGTTTATTTTGAAGGAAAAAAAAACATTTTCTGAGATGATGTCAAATAATGTTTCATTGAATTGTCTTTCATTTGAATTAATTTGCAGTTTTTCTGATCTGAGGTTATGTACAAAGGTATGATACACAGAAAGATCTTCACTGATGACAGAATATCACTAAAACTCATGTATAAACTGTAAATTCTTGAAGCCAGTACACTGTCCTACACTGGAATAGACCGTGTTGTGTAATTGGTGATTAACGCACATAGACCTACTGTCAAATCTAATCAGTGACTTTTAACCTCTGGGTGAGTGAATGTGACACAGTTTCCATTTAGTCATGTTTTATGACTTCAAGTGTTCTGTGGTCTGTGTTTAAGGTATATTGCCTTTTATTACTGTGTTATATGTAGATGCCATATTTTAATGTTTGATTTATTTCAATCATAGTTCATTTGATTTATTTTTTTTCTTTTTTACTTTTTCTGACACAGGGGAGACATACTGTGCAAGAATATCCATACTATGAATGAATGTCTGCATGTTTATAATGTTCAACAAAGAAAGGATAAATGTATTGTTTGTTGCTGACAGTGGTTTTTCTGTGTTGCATCACCAGGAAAGGTTATCGCATTGGATACGTCTATTATTATGAACCAGTTTCGTGCAGCCACACCTTTACTGAGGTAAGAAACTCATACTGGAGCCACTATACAGCAGATATGTATTTTTATAGATAAATCTGCTGATGTGACCAAGTGTAACATTTTAATAAAGTAATAAATAAATAAATCTCAATAAAGTTTTCCTAATCCAAAAGAAAATTTAAAGAATGATCAGCTTTTCTAAGGGACTCGACTCATCAAACTTCTCAGTTTTTGATGTGAATGTTTACCAGACCTGTGCCTTCATGTACAAATATGTTTACTTAACTCATGACCCTCCTAAAGTTTTCCAGCACTTTTTTATGTCGTCTTCTGTTATACAGCATTATCCTACAGGATACTCTAGAAAAAGTTATCTTCCTAACTGCTGGACTTCTGTCAGTCAGTGTTCTCTAAAATATCGTGGACCGCATCTTTTGAATAATCTGTCCTGAAAAGGACTGTAACTTATGAAAAATTGTTGCGTTTTATATCATTTGATTTTTAATCATATAAAATTTTTTTTTTTTTTTTTGTTTTACTTGCATAATTTTTTTTTTAAAAATTATTATTGTTGTTTGTGATGTTCAAATAAATAGATACATTTTGTGCTGGTATCTGAAGCCCCCTGACAGGTCTCTTCTTTCGTACCCTGACCTTCCTGGAACATGACATAAAGCCGGTCTTCGTGTTTGATGGAAAACCCCCAGAGGAAAAGACAGCTGTTGTGAGTGCGACCTTGCATTTCTGTTTCTTTGGACTTGACTTGATATGAAGAAGAAATCTGTTGGCAAATGTAAGACTTGTTTTAACTGCGTTCAGACTGCAGGTAAACATGATTTCCCCCAAAAAACAGCGAATAGATCAGTAAGCAACACTAAAACAGTATATAAATTCTGGAAGTAGAGTACAACAGGGGAAAGACTATACTGAAAACATTAAAGCTAAACTCTGTTGTGGCCTCACATACACATCAAGGTCAAACCCTATTGGAACTGATGTTTTTGACTGGGTGTGAGAGCCCTTAAAACTGGTTCTCTGCAACCCCACATCAGGCTTTAGCCGGGGTCAGGTGAAGGTGACCGATCAGCTGTGGACAGACATTCCGATGTGAATGTACTGCTGCACATGTGTCCTACTCCTACTTCAAACATACGGTGTTGATGTGACGGTCAAGAGCGGACGTAACACACGTTCTCTCCTAAAAGAGCCCCTTTGGAATGTGTGCAAATCCGACTCTAGTGCAGGGGTCAGCAACCCTGGTCCTTGAGAGCCACTAACCTGCATGTTTTAGATGTTTCCCTCTTCCAGCACACCCAATGATCATTACCAGACTTCTGCAGAGCTTTATGATAGGCTTATCATTTGAATCAGGTGTGTTGGAAGAGGCATACGTCTAAAACATGCAGGATAGTGGCCCTCCAGGACCAGGGTTGCTGACAACTGCTCTAGTGGAAGAAGGAGCAGGGTAAGCGTTCCCTCGAGAATGGAGAGTGGGGAGGGTATCTCAGAAGGACAGAAAAGTGTTCCAGTTTGGGCACTAACTACCACTGGAGTGTGTGTAACATAACAGGAGGGAGGGGAGTATCACAAAAGTATATAAGGTCATGTCATTTCTCAACAGTAGCTTGTTCTTTTGGAACGCTGCACCAGACTCCTCCAGACTTATTTTTGGACGACTGAAGATTAGAACTTCAGCTATAACAAAAAACAAGTAACTAAATATAGAAGATTGATAATTTAAGACAAAAAGAGTTCCAGAACAGTCACATGAAATTCAGTGTTTTCAATTCTGACACTTTTGTTTTGCGATGCATAAGACACAGAATCCAGATATACAGTAGACACATCTGTAGAAATCCCACAACGAACATCCACAATATGCATTGGATCTGATTCATAATTGCATTTTTCACACATTTTATTGCTATTTAAACTTTCAAAGTACAATCTACATGTGCTTAAACAACCGTTTGAGCTGCCAGTCTGAATAAAGCCCTGCTCTTGTACGTGTTGATGCTAAACAGCAGACAAATGAGTGAGATGTAAATGAATGTGACCTGTGCTGATTTAATTTCCTGTGTTTTTCTGCAGCTTGTGAAACGAGCGGAAGCAGCCGGCTGGAGCTCTGCCAACTGTTCAGGCTCAGGTACAGTTCCAGAGAAAATGTCCAGCTGAGCTCAGATGTTTACATACCCATTAGTTAAATGTACACAGTAATTTTTTCAGAATTGAACGTAGAATATTTTTTCTCTGAATTCAGTTCAGTTCAGATTACTTGATGATGTGAAATTTCTGAATTCTACTGGAAAATTGTCTTGAGCTTTTATGTATTTTATTACATTCTCAGAGGGTCTAAATGCGTTCACTGTGTCTTAAACCCTCAGAGACCTAAACAACCACTGGCAACCAAAAGCATCCACTGCTCTTAAGTGTTAAATAACTACTGAACCACTAATCCTACCAATACACGTAACGAAATCTAGTAAAATTCTGTTTCCCAGCTTTTCATCACCATGAGTTATGACCCATTTGGATGTTCACATGAAGTTTGACAAATGACATTAGATTTAGATGCTTGTTTTTATGTTCAGTTTATGG
>JAPTYQ010000010.1:11193668-11211421 GCA_029814465.1 Ostorhinchus cyanosoma
ACATTTGTAATGCACAGTCATATCCATAAAACATGATATTTTTGTTTATGAAGTGGAACTATCAATTCACCATGTTATCATAAGGGTATAATAAAACAAGTAATAGGTATGGGTGCTTTTACAGCCTTGAATGACAGCAATAATGTCTTCAAAATCAAAAAAGAAGTACAACTTAAAATATAGAATAAATCAGCCTCTTGAAGATAGTGTACTGTAGCGGAATTTAGGATATTTTTTAGTTTTCAGTCTTCATAGACATATCAACTTAATTATGGACATGGCTTTTGTTTCCTCATTCTTCAAGTGTTTTTTTTTTTTTTTTTAGCTTTTTCCAAAGTGTAATCTACCACGTGTTCTTGCTGTGATTTGCATCTTTACTCTGACTGGACTCTTCCAGAACATGTTGTCACCATCACTCATCATGATGATATTTCTTTAGAAGCTGTTGTGTCAGAGTTCCTTATCTTTTCTGGAAAACAGCCCAGATGTCATGTGAAGAAGGCACTTCATATTTTAGCAGTAGTTTTTATTTTTATGTGTTGTGGGCCTTTTGGTCACGTCCCTGGTTAGCATTTTCACGAGAAAAATATTTCTTTCTGATGAACTTGTTCCGTCATGGAAGTTGTGTAGAGTTTTTTTGTTTTATCAAGTATGTTTAAAGGCTTGGGTTACTTGTATGTTGTTTGTGCAAACATGTACTAGCTAGAGAAGCTAGAAAAACTGACAAACTAGCTGTTAAATTCCTAATACAAGTGAACTGAATCACTTCTCTCCTGTTTCTTTCATTCATTATGTGATTGTTAAATCAGTTGACTGTTTCACATGTTGTAACCTACAATTCTGGTGCCATCGTCAAGAAGACGAATGCTTATTTATCACTGCGTGGTTTGGCTAGATCTTACCAATAATAAGTACTTTCATATCCAGATACACATCCTAATATATAGTACATTTTCGGCAAATTCAATGAACAAGTAGGATCATATGCAAAGGCCTATTTCTTACTACATTTCTAAACATATATTCAACAAATAAAAGGTTTTTAATCACATTTTTCTCCAATTTCCAATTAAGCATGTAACGAAAAGTATTTAATATAAAATGTTAAAAGGAAAATAGAAAGCACTCCTCAAATGTAGTTACAAGCAAAATCAACATAGGTCTAAAATGTAAATAGGAGCTAAGATAATAAAGTTCATTATCAATATTCAAAAGTAGTCCCTTCTTTACATAAAAGATTAGTCAGACGCTTGTTTCATACGACATACAAATTTAGTTAATTTGTTTTCAACTATTAAATGAGTGTCCAAGTTTTTTCTGTTTCCTTTATTCCTGTATGAAAGCAAACTGAATGCCTTTGAGTTGTGAGTAAAACAAATTATTTGAGAATATCATAATTTTACACCATTTTCTGACAAGTTACTGAAAACTAGTGGAGTACTTGAAAAAATAACCCACACTGAAAATAATCCTTAATTGCTTGTAATGTTTTTCATTCCTTACATCTGACACTGTTATAACCTGTTGATAATTATAAGTATCTTGGAGTTTTGTTAATTATCAGCTCATGGCTCTTAAATTGTGTGCATGGACCTGACACATTTGTTCTTACAGAATCAACTGAGCAGTATAAAGCATTATTTAAGTATATGGTTTTGAAAAGTTTAAACTGGCAGTAAGTTTTTTTACATCGTATGTTTTGCTGTTGTGAATCTGTAAATAATTGGTAAGATGAACCAAACATATGGTGACCATGCTGTGACGTTTGTTACATTAAGCTGGTTCTATGTCTGCTGAATAGCATTAGGTTGCATCCTGCCTCTCTTGTTCTTTCACTAACATATACCTCCTCCACCCACAGGCGAGGATTGAATCCCCCACACAGAGTGAAGTCCATCTCTATGACCACATTCACACAGCAGGAAATTGAGTTCCTACAGAAACACAGCAACGAGGTATCATCCACACTTCGCATTATGAACTGTATGTGTAAAGCCACGCCCGTGAGGCATCTTGGTATTTTTCTGAGCCGTGCTTATTCAACTTTATTGGCATTCCTCTCCCCCTACTTTTTTCTCTCATTTCTCGCTCTCCCCTCCCCCTCCCCTCTACTTTCTCTCACCTCTCCCCCGGTCTTTGCCACCACCCCCACCCAAATCCCCTCCTCACTTCCCACTCTGCTCATTCCTTTGCCCCCCTGTAGGTCTGTAAACACATCTGGTTGGGCCTCTATGACGACAGGACATCAGTTGTTCCAGATTTCCGAGAACCTCAGAAAGTAAAAGAGTTCCTACAGGAAAAATATGAAAAGAAACGATGGTACATAAGCATTTTTTTTGTTTCATTGCCTTACACTGTTGAATGAATGGGTCATACAGAAAGGATGATTCAGTTAAAGATTTTTATATATGCTCTATATGCTACTCTTAATTTTTTACTGGTTTTTTTGTTTATCCACTTACTCTGTTTTTCATCATCTGGTGGTTCTATATCTATATTTCACTTCTTACTGCTGCGTTTGGTGTTTAAAAAAGTACACATTTTAAACATTTTAATAACCAATTATATGTTCCCTCTTCGTAATAGGTGTAGTTATAGTTAATCATCCACTTTGTTCTCTGAGGTACTCATCTGAGGAACCAAGACCTTTTAATACAAGCCTTATCATATTAACCCTTAACGTGCCAAAATCGCAATATTGCGATAAGCAACATAACTGAATGAAACAGACAGCTTTTTGAAATCTTTATCAAAATTTTGAATAAAAAAACATCCAGCGCATAAAGGGTTAAATGGTAATAAATACACTGTTGCCCATAAAGTTGGAATAATTTTGTTTTCTGACATTTCTGTTTTTATTCTTATTTATACACATCAGTAATCGCCTTTAACCAGGTTCAATGATTCCATACTGAGTCCCAGTTACACTTTATGTATCAAGAATAAATCATATTGTCACAATCATTTCATGTGAAGGGGTACAAATATTTTATTCTAATTTTATGGCAAACAGTGTATTTAGAAATAGACCATTTAATTTATGTTGGTAGGACTTTTAGAAACTGTTGGCTCCCATTTTGTCTGATGGCTCACATTAGGCCTCAACTGGAATAACTGAGCTGGAGGGAAAAGAAGAGTTGAAGTTACTTGGTCTGTGTTATTCATTGTATTTAGTTCAGCAGTTATCCGCTTTTGTTGATTAATCAGTCGTTGGCTGTAAATCCTTAAAATTGTGTTACTTTTTAATTGGATTTTAGGTTTTTCTTTTATTAATCTTAATTAAATATTTATCTTGGGCATAATTTTCATAAATAACCATTGCTTCATTCTACTGATCAGTATCACTGGAAATTGAACTTGTGAATTATGAGGGATGTTGGGCGGCCAGTATCATTTTGGTTTAAAGTATACATTTACATTTACATTGCTTACATTTCATAGCTCTGCTGATGTTCTGATGTTGCCCAAGTCATTAAATTGAGACCTCACTGTAGTCTGAGTAAGTTATAACCTGGCCAGACTGACTGAAGATGTCGCTGTGTAAAAATGCTCTATAGTGCAAGGCAGTCTTTTAATGTTGTTGCCCACCATTTATGCATGTCTCACACACTCCTGTCTTCAAATATTGGTTAACTTTACACAGGTTAGTCTTGATTAATTTACTTACCATGCATGAAGCAGCGGTCTGACAACAAAAGAAAAACTGAAATTCAGTGCAGATGGTGAAATCTAAAGACTTTAAGAGTGTTTTTATCCCCTCAGTATGCACTACAGAGGCAGATGGATGTCAGCATGTCTACCAGTCTTTTAGCATTTTGTTTGTGGAGCAGAACTGGAAAAGCATTCAAATATTTTTCCATGAAACCAGAAGTAGTTTAACAGTTATGTTTTGAGGTGGTGTCTTCGATGTTGACTAATTCAAAGCACCAATTTATCAAACTACTTGTTAATGGACAATCCTCATCAAAGTAAACCATGATTAGTAACATACGCTTTTTAATGTTGTGAAGTCAGGGAGGATATGTTGATAATTAGTAATATTAGGCACTTCCATAATTTGTCCATACATGAAAGTTATTGTAAACTCTTTTTTTGTTTAAGTTCCTCAAATGATTTACCTGCTCACTTCATGTCCTATCGGTATGTATGTCTTTAGCATCTGTTCTGGTTTTTTCCTGTATATAAAGGTATGTTCCTCCAGACCAGGCGAGGGCAGTAGCGAGTGTCCAGGCCTCTGTGTCCGGCTCCTCGGCCAGCAGCACTGGCAGTACCCCAGAAGTCCAACCCCTCAAGACCCTGCAGCTCAACAAGACCCCCCTACGCCAGGTAATGCACAAATACTATGAACTACTTTGAGTCCATAGTCCGTCTGTAATGTAATGTAGGAATTTGTATTTTTGAACAAAGTGTAAAATCTTCTTTTCCATGTGCCACCCAGTCTCCAGGGCTCGGTCGTTCTCAGGCTCACAGCGCTGCTCAGGAGAAGAAATTTGACTTACTTTCAGACCTTGGAGGAGACATTTTCGCTGCACCACCTACTCAGACTGCCAGCTCTACTAACTTTGCCAACTTTGCACATTTTCAAAGCCAGTCGGGTGAGTTATTTTCTGCAGGAAGTCCCAAAAGGTCCAGAGAATCTAATGGCAATATTAGCAATGCCTACTCTTTGGCTTGTCATCACCCTATTCATTGCCCTGTCATTGTTTTTATTTTCACATTCACATTGTCTTTGTTAATTTTCTCCTTGTCTACGGCTACAGCACCTCAGGGTCATTCAAATACCAACTTTGCCAACTTTGAGGCATTTGGAAACACTGCAATTCCATCTCATCTGAGCACGTCACCCCCCTCAAAGTCCTTTCCATCAGGTATCCCCCTCCTCACTGTGGTGTCTCCACCCTGTTCTCATTCTGCACATGTATAAAACTGGTCAGTAGCTTTAGAGCAGGGGTGTCCAATCCTAGTCCTCAAGCGCCAGTATCTGTTTTAGATGTTTCCCTCTTCCAGCACACCTGACAGTCGTTATCAGGCTTCTGCAGAGCTTGTTGATAGGCTTATCATTTGAATCAGGTGTGTTGGAAGAGGGACGCATCTCAAACATGCAGGATACTGGCCCTCGAGGACCAGGATTGGACACCCCTGCTTTAGAGAAACATGTTCTTCTGGTTTTATTGAATTTGAGCCTTTCAAGTCCACTGAATGACCTGAAATTGAACGAAGAAATTGTAATCTGCCAAAGGGAATAATAACATGTACGTTACCTGAATCTGAAAGTGCAGATTTCAAAGTTATTTAAAGGTCTTTTTGGGGAATAAGTAATGGATTAACAACATGCAGATTTTCTGCAGAAATAAAAATAACTTGACTTGAAAATTCACTTTTTCAAATTTATTAAAGAACCTCTTTGTTACAGACTTTGTTATTGCACCCTTTGAAGTTTTTTTTTTTCAAGCGTTATTCGGACAATATTGTACTATAGAAAACAAATTCCTGCTGTGATGGAGAGAAATGGACCATTTCTAACCCTCAGAAGTTTTGGGTTTGGAAAACATTCTAAAACTTTTGACCAGTAGTGTACATTCACTCCTATGCTCTTATATTTTCATTGATGACTAAGCCACTGTGTCCACTGGGTAAGCCTGCTCTGATACCTATACCAGCATCTTTGCTGTTGTTGCTAGGCAACTGTTTAAAACTTGAAAAAAACTGCAGTTCTGTTGGAAAGGTTTTCAACCTTTTGTTTGTCCTAGTTAAAGACATGATAAAGTGCTGGTGTTTTTAGCAGCCTGTATATCTCTTATATCTCTCAGACTAGGATTAGAGCTTTTCCAGGTTTCTGAAATTGTAGTGGGATGTTTACATTCACAAGCAAAATTAGAGTACATACTTAAAAACTTGACCATAATGGTGATGTCCCATGAAAACACATCTGGTAGTTTTGAAGGGAATCTGTCTGTGGACATTTAGCACATCTGTATGGAAGAAAAATGGGGAGTTTCTTTCTCATTTCTGTGAGTTGTTTTTTTTTTTTTTTTTAATGTGTTGATAGGGGGAAGTGTGCCAATTCCTTCAATGTCTAGTGCCGTTCCCTCCCAGTCCCAGACAGGGAGCTGCACAGAGGACCGCTATGCTGCTTTGGCTGAGTTGGACAACGAGCTCAGCTCCTCTGTCTCCTCAGGCAGTAACGTGCCAGGGTGAGAAGCACATGGTGACATTTTCTCAACACAAACTGTGTTAAATTGTGATTGTATGTACAGTGAGATAATAATTGTTTGTACAAGCTTCATAATTAATTGCTTTACTCAGTAGACATTGATAAACAAGTCATACCACTCCAGTAGTAACTTGCAGTGAACCTCTGAGTGAAAATGGATCTGTACCTTATGTCCTCACTTTGAAAAGACAACAAAAGGTGACCAGTGTTTGTCACTGAACCAATAATATAGACAGCTCACGGTGCTTTGTACATATCAATCTGATCGTATGAACATTTCCTACAGGAACATATTTGGACCAGTGCTTGGTTCATCACCAGCCCAGAATCCCCCTGTGTTACCCAGCATGCAGCCAGGCTTTGGAGGTAGTTTTAGAAGTGCTGTTCTATTGATGGATACAAAATAGAGGCATATTTCACTGCTGTAAATTTTAAGTTTGAAGATTTATTTTGAAACCGCATCTTTTTCATCTAGCCGTCCCATCCACAAACCCCTTCGTTGCTGCAGCTGTTGCTCCGGAGATGGCAACCAACCCTTTCCAGACCAATGGTAGAGCTCCATCTGCAGGTGTGTGTAGTTCAAGTTCAATGCATTAAATGTGTTTTCTTATGTAGACATTTGTGTTACTTTAATGTAACCCTGTTACATTGTCAAGTAATTTGTATTTTTGTATCGTGACTTGTATCTAGAACTTACTCCTCCTTGTGTGTGTGTCGGTGTGTGTGTGCATTGACTGTACACACACACTGTGTGTCTCGTAGCCTCGTTTGGTACTGGCTCTATGAGCATGCCTGCCGGCTTTGGGAATGCGTCTTCCTACTGCCTCCCGACCAGTTTCAGCGGAAACTTCCAGCAGCAATTCCCTGGCCAGGCCCCCATCCCTTATTCTCAACCTGGGGGTTACCACCCTCAGTCTAATGGTTAGTGACCCCCATGTCCCTCTGTTCTTTTACCCTGTTCCATCTGTGCAGTACTTGTCAATGATTGCATTTTATCTTGCATGAATGTAATGTGGTATTGTTATTTTTTATCAACTTTGCAACCCTTTGCGCAGGGAATTCAGTTTACGTTTTGCTGCATAAAAGTGCAAATTGTCACAGACAGCTACTGCACAGTGATAAAAGGTTGCATTTAGGGTACAAAGCTTAGGATACTTCACTGTACAAAATACTGGAGTAAACAGATTTGGATTAGTTATCGGGCTTCACACCTGAATGCAATCTGGGGCTTGGCTCTCTTGTTGGTATATTTTACTTTTTATAGTCTTAGTCCCTTTAGATGAAAAAAACTCAGAATTTAGCTCACTGTGAAGTAGTTGTATATGTATAACTTATTTTTTATTTAAAAAAAAAAGAATGAAATTAAACTTCACTTTTCACATTACTCAACTACTAGAGAGAGCAGACTGTGGTAAATCCTCTTCCCTCTGTTGCCCCCAGGCCCTGCATTCCCTGTCTACGGTCAGAACAAGCCCTCCATGACGCCCTTTGGGCAGCCTATGGCTGGCCCTGGCATGTCCAATAACCCGTTTATGGTGAGCATGCCTTGTCTTTTGTTCTCCTGTTGTCAAAGATTTTAAAAGAAAGACGTATACTGTGGAAAGACCTTTTTCAACTGAAGAAAAAAACATTTTTGTCAACAGTTCATTTCAAAAATATCTTTCTTAAAGCTGAAATAAGTTAATGTTAACATGTCTTCTTTCAGGCTGGAGCGCCGGCCGGGCCCTTCCCTTCAGGGGGATCTACCAACCCCTTCCTGTAGCACAGCTCCCAGACCTCGCCAGCAGAGGGCAGCATGCAGCACATATTCAACGCACTCGTTCCGTCACGCAATTAGTGGCAGTACATTTCTTATAAAAAAAAAAGACTTCTTTTTTTTTCCATAAAAGAAGTTTACAACACTATGAAGGAGTACAAAGGACTATTAAAGACTAAGGGACTGTTATCGGGGGTGTACTGTTTGGACTATATACAATGCATTATATGCTTTTTATTTTTTGTTTATTACTGTAAGCTCTGTGCATATCATCATTTGTAATCACAATTAAGTACATGTTATGTATAACAAGGACTGAGTTAACAATGGTGAGTATACACACCTTGTGGATAAAAACCACTACAAACTATCTATGTAAGTAAGGGTATACCATTTAGGAATATTAACAGGGTTCCATCCAAATCCATAATCTGTGGTTTGAAGTAACCATGATGGTGCAGGTTTTTCATTTTCAAAAAGGGATTTTGCTTTGTTACTTTAGCATAACTGCTACTATAGTGGTACTAAGGTGCCAAATGTTTTTGAAGATCCAGAGTGCTATTTTAAAGAGTCAACAGATGCCCTTTATTCTAAACAACCAAATCCAGGTCTTTAAAAGGCAGCGTAACATACTTAGCTTGAAGAGTTGCATATTGCCAGTTTCTGTGCAACTGTGGAAAAAAGGGTTGAAACTAAGTCTTGGTTTGAAACCAAGGCTCGCTCCTAGATGAAGGTCAGCATGTAAAGGGCATAAAAGACATGTCTGGCAGAGCACAAAAGGAGAAATGAGACAAATAGTGCTGATATTATAATGTTTCCTTGTCCTGACCAAGTACATGAAAACACTGATGTTACTCACTGTCCTGTCAGTAACCTTGTTCCACTGGGTTGAAATTGTCAGAGGAGCAAGTTACAGGTATTTGTGGTAAAAACTAAGGAAACACTGTTGGGAAAGTTAAAGGTTGTTGGTTTTTACCCAAATTGGGTTGCCTAAAACAAAGTGTTTTTTAATGTCGTCATGAGCCAGGGAATGACAGGTTTACTAGACCCTGCCTAGAGTTAAAGGTGGATACCTTTTGAAAAACAAAACTTCATTATTTGCCCTCCTTTGACATCTGTTATTAGTAAACTTTCTAGAAAGAACAGGTTGAGGAGAAATATTGATCTCCTTTCAGTTTGCATTGAAATAAGGCAACGGAAAATGGACTGAATAAGAAGAACATGTGACTCTGGAGAGCAATAGGGTCTCAACTGTGCCACCAATGACTAACAATGAATTTGACAATATGTTTCTTGTCTTTACAAGACTAGGTAAGTAAATGTGTACATATATAAATATATGTATAAATAAATTAAAGATTTTTAACTACAAATTTGAGTTTGTGTGAACTGTTTATTCTATAAAATATTTAGTGTGTTATGTGGGCTGAATGGAGGCCTCATCTTCTAGTCTTTAATGTAGTTGTACATTTTACATTGAGTAATTGATCATAAACAATATTAAAACTCCCAGAGCTCCTCCATCAGGGAAATACCGTTGCCATGACAACTGTCAAACTTTAACATGGCGTCCCTGTTAACAGATCCTCTGTATGAAATCTCTGGAGTGGGTCCTTCGCCAAATAAGAACTTTTATTATTTCGCCGTCCGGAAGTCTGATGTAAGTTTAATTATTTTATAAAAGTGTAATCGCTTTGAAAAGCACATTTAAGTTAGAGCTAATGTAACTTAGCTGTGACAGGGTTAGCTGAAGGGACTGTGTGTAAGCTAACAGATCTGTTACCATTCTGTCTGTTCTTTCTTCGTATTTACACGAAACATATTTACTAGACTGCATTAAAAAACAAAACTGTTCCATTTAAATAAAAGGCAAGAGGGACCGCAATGAAAAACAAAAGTAATTTTGTTAAAACCAAAACGTTTAGTCAACCAGGTTATAACTGTATTAGTAGCTACCACTGTTCAACTACATGTCAAACAAATATTGTCCACATCACTTGATAGGTTTAGTTAGTCTTGACATTACAGTTATTGACCCCTTCCTGTCCAACACACATCTCCAAATGTGTAACTTTTGAATGCTTGTCATAAAGTTAGAATAGCTCCTTGAGCTAAATAAACTTTATGGGCTTTTTTTTTTTAATGAAGATATATATATATATATATAACTTTTAGTACTTTTTCATACTACAGCTAATGCTTACACTTTCAGATCTTCAACATGCACCATATTGTCATGTAGTGGGATTAGTTCTTTTACTGATGACTGCACATGTGACAAAGTATTTGCTTCACATCACTTTCTCTTTGAATGGTGACTTTCAGGTGATTTGGAGATGGTGGAAGATTTCTCCAAGAACTGTAGACAGGTACTCAAAACCTGGGGAGCGGAGCGAGTCTCACCAGGACTTCTTGGATGACCCATGGTTGAACAGTAAGAACTTTATATTAAGGATTGTATTTAGAATCTGTCCAGTAAACCACAGTTACTTACACTTGCTTAAGAATCAGATCTATATCACAATTGCTTGTGTACATTTGGTTCAATTGAGACAGGAGCCAGAATCCATCTAATCTAATCTAATCTAATCTAATCTAATCTAATCTAATCTAATCTAATCTAATCTAATCTAATCAATAATGGGTGGATATGATCTATGGGCTAGGGCATATGTGCTTCATTTATAAATATTTTAAATATCATTTGTTTTTGATAAACCAATACAACTATGTATAACACACTTATTAACATTTTCTAACCCTTTAATTCAGTGTTTCTCAACGGGGGCGGTGCGACCCCTGAAGGGACTTTGGGCCGTCTTCAGGGGGCGTTTGGAATGAGAAAGATGAGAGGGGGGCGATCAAGCACAAATTGGGGGTGTTAGTCACTGTTGTTCATTACAACTTTGTACATTGCTCACCCCCGTCCCGATGTAAGGAGCCTGTGTCCAACCTACATGTGTAATAGAGGCAAATACACACATACTCCCACCTGGTCTTATTCGGTTTTCGGAGGCACGAGGTGGCCAATGATGAGGTGAGGGGTCTTTACCCTCTGAGCTATATAACCCACCATGTCCTCTGCAAACAGATCAGTTGTGTCACTTATAGAATAACACACACCCTCTGTCACATTTTTTTCAGGGACAGGGGGCAGCAGGAGGCTCCTGATACCATTAGTGTCCATTTGTTCAAAAAAGGTTGAGAAACACTGCTCTAACTGAACATCTTGCATAGATGTTTGTAGTGAAATGTTTGCTCCTTATGCACTGTTAACTCTTTATTCCTTACTCATTGTATAGAAAACAAAGTGAATGCTTTTAAAATAATTGGCTTCTTCTCAGGTGAGGTCAGGATGGTTTTTGGGCAAAAGATTTGGCAGTATGCCAAAGCCTTGTGCCAAGGCCACTATGATTATCTGGAGCGCCTGTCTGACTCTTTACTTCTGCGGATTATAAATTATCTCGAGCTGGAGGATGTGGGTCAGCTCGGACGAACTTCACGCAGGTTCAGGCAGGTGAGAAGCAAAGAGGAGTCAAAAAGAGACACTACCCTGGATACATTATATTGTTCTGTATATTATGAAGTTAATCTTAAATGAATATTAAAAGGGCATGCTTTATTTTAAAGCTGTAGATGTTTAAGCTTGAGCTCACTCAAACTTCATTATATGTAACAATACCACATATGTTTGCAGACTTTTTTCAGCTTTGCAATAATGAATTTTCCTGTGAATCCAAGAATGTTTTAAAGAGTTTATTTAGCTTAACAAAATATTGTTCTTTTCACCAGGCTTTCAGAAGGCTTTGGGTTGATTTGGGGGGGGGGGGTACTTGTTGACACAGTCCACTGGGGACTGACTGGGATAATTCTGATGCTCTCTGAAAGGATTGTACAATAATTTGGCCGGTAATAATTTGAATCCTATGTCATATAATTATAGAAAAACCCTGAGTTTTGCATAAATATTCAACACCCCAGAAGATGTAAGATTTTCAGGAAGGGTTTGGAAAATTTGGAAAATAACTCGAACTGACAAATGCAGCAGAGTAAAAAGTATAAAGCTGCATAAAATGAAAACCCTTGAGTCCATGTGTGGTACATTTGTAATTCCTTAGTCACAGCATTAAAAGTCCACTGGTATTACCCACCACTGTTAAATGAAGGGTCTTCCTTTGATAACGTGTAAACTACACTAACAATATCAGGTCTTAGAAATAAAATGTACTGTATGATCAGACATAACTTAAATGATTATTATATTTTTGTCTTCAGTTGTGTGGGTCAGAGGGATTCTGGGAGATTGCAGTGCGTCAGCGGTGTAAGACAGTTTCATCTGACGTGTCGTCTCTGGCTCTGGAGGTGGGCTGGCGTCACATCTTCTTCACAAACAAACTACAACTGCAGAAGCAAATCAATCGCTGGAAACTGAAGAAGAAGGAACAAATGGAGGAACAGGTCTGGGATCCAGATAGAAAAGCAGAGGAGTGTCCTGATGGAACCCCAGAGATGAGGGATGAAAGCGATGAGGAATCTCACCCTGATGTGAACCCTGATATCTACCCCGACCCAAACACTGATGCAGAGTGTGCCGCTGGCTGCAACGTGCCTGAGCATTTATTGGAGGATCTAAAAAATTGTGAAGTAACAACGGCAGTTCAGAGCAGAGTGTGCCCTGCAGCGCCACAAAATACACTGATTTAAACCTTTTGCCAAATTTATTGCATTGCTGCTTCTGTCTTAATGATCACTTATGCTAAAATGGGACATTCTAGTGATCTGAATGTGCTTTATTTTGTTGTCAAAATGTGAATTGTTTTAGTTAGAAGTTGTCGTACAGTGTTATACAATGACAAGTCCTTCAAAATGTTCTTTGTGTTGTTTATCAATATATTAATATGACTAATAAAAGATACACCAGGACTGAAAGTTTTTACCATTCATTTATACAATTCTTATTCAAACTCAGAATATATATTAAATCTTCATTTTCAAAGTAATCTAATGGCAAAAAAAACCCAATTATATACACAATGAAAATGATAAAGGTCACCTCCTTAATATAATAAATCCTTGAGAATAAATAGAAGTTCTGAAAATACACAACAAACCTAGCCAGCATGTCCACGTGGGCCCCAGCAGGGTTACATTTGGGCTGCATATAAGGGTCCCAGGTGGGTTTGTCTGCAGTTTCCTTTGTAGCCCCACGTGTTTGCCCTTATCACAGTCACAATCTCTTTATTGTCATTGTACCAAGTACAACGAAACTAAAGTAGAGCTCTTAGGTTTAGTGTAATAATTTACAGACAGACAACAAATATCAGTAAAAGGCACAGTTATTTACATTAAAAAATAAAAAGTATTGCAAACTAAGATATTTGTTTAAAAAAAATATGTATATCTATATATATTAAATTTAAGAAGTGCATATAACATGGGAAGTAGTGCAGATGACATGAAAGATAAATATCATGGGATAAGTAGTGTGAAAAATAAATAATATGAGATATTCACATGTAGATTCTGATTCTGATAAGGGCAAACACATGTGGAGTCACCATGGAAACTGAGGACAAACACACGTGGGACCCCTCTATGCAGCCAAATGTAACCCTTCTGGGGCCCACATGGACATGCTGGCTGGGTAATGAATCAACAGCAACAAATAGATGTAAAATGCGACAGAATTAAGGATTAAAAATACCCTATGGATGAATACGAGGATTTTGCATCTTTTTGCAGTTTGTTCCTAGTTGTAAAAACAGCTGCACCTCAGTTTAATATTATCAGTTGAACATGTATGATGAAAGTGAAGTAATTTAAAAGCTATAATGAAATGATGCCAACTTTGTATTACTGTAAATGAACTCTGTATTGTTTCAGACACAGGTAACAGTTTGATTGACATTTCATTGTTGTAGACAGGACAGACTGTCCTCTAGTGGACACAGGCTGCCACTGCACCACACCAAAGCATCCTGACCACAGGCCCATCCTGTCCTCCACTCAGAGACGCTTCGCTGTGTGTCATGTTAGAGCAGGGGAGTCAGCCAAAAAGGATTTAGTTGGACATTGTTGCTTTATTCAAAATAAAACAAGAGAATTTCTTATATCCAAGCTTTGTAGTCTGTTATAGAGTTTCTTTGCTTCAGGAAAGTCTGTAGTTCTTTGATCATCTTTCTTTTGACTTGTACTCCTTGGATGTTGTTGAGTAATTATTATTAACACTTGGATTCCTTCCTCAGGAACTGGGATCTTTAAATCAGTAAGTTGACATGGCTACAATAAAAAGCTGCAGAGAGGTCAGATTTAGTATCAGCTTTGTGAGTATTTCTGTATGATGCGAGGCCTGCTCTGCGTCACTGGCAGATGTTTCATTTCCTGTAGCACAGTGATAATCTGTTCTGTTTGTTAAGACAAATTAATTTTAGTTCACATTAAACCCATTATGATCTGAAGGGGTCTGGACCAGTAAAATAATAAAATTACATTATGAAAATGTTTACATCTCAAGCTATCCTTTCAAAGAAATGTGAAAAACCACAAATAATCTGACATTTCCTTAGAAAAACAAGATCAAATTTTAACAATATTATGCCTTAGTTTATCATTTGCACATTACATCTTACAGATCACAGTGGATCTACAAAGGCACTAATCATTTAGTAACAGGCATAAAACTAGTAAAATTGAAGTTACTTCTCTTAAGACATTTCAGGTTGTTCATATTTGTTTATGTTATTCGCATTTTTTTGGTAAAAGGATAGTTTGCAAATGTATATTTTCACGTAATTTATCTTTTTACACTAAAACGAAGACAAAAATCCATAGTTGTCATATTAAGAGATTGTTACGATAATATTTTACCGGTCTGACCCACTTGAGATCAAACTGACCTGAATTAAATGATTTTTACACTCTTGAATGTTAATATCACAGTGTTTTTTTTTGCATTTCACACATTTATCCCACAGACCAGATCCGACCCTTTGGAGGTTCTGGTTTTGACCTACTTGCTATATATTTTTATATTCATATATCTGAGTTTTACAATGAAATATATTCACAAATACTGCTTGAGAAATACTGATGTGAGAAAAAAAACAAACCCAGAGTATTCAGACTACTCAGCAGTGGGTTTTATGGATGAGTGAACTACAGATTGTTTTCAATGGTTCTCTGAGAAGTTGACACTGAGGACAGATTTGTCTGGCATGAGTAGCAGCTGCCTGTGCTACTGGCCTGCTCTGTATCACCTTAAACTGACTCTTCACCACTTAAAGATTAGTTGTTGTTATACTAGTGCACTTCTCAAACCTTTTTAAAGAGCAGAAGTATTTTATTGTCCCTGCTGGATAATTTGGCTATGTACGATTTAAAATATGTGAAAACTAACATTAATACATTATGACACAATGGGACAGTGAAGTGTATGTAGGACAAAATAGAAAAAAGATATGTAAGATATTGTACATACCAAACCCAGGACTAGATGCATTAACTCTATGTCTATTTCATTTAGACCTGCAACAAGTGATCATTAGTTAAGCTTAAATGTCAACTATTAAATGAATTGACAACTATTTTGATGTTCACTTATTCGCTTCAAAATACTCCCTCTTAAATTAAGATATTTACTGCTTTCTTTCCTGCTATAATTAGATATCTTTGGGTCATTGACCAAACTACAGCTGGAATTTTTTCACCGTTTTCAGACATTTTTCAATTCACCTCATTCCTCCCCCAAACGAACCTGAGATTCGACCAAAAGTCTATTTGCCGAACATGTTTTCTCCTCTGCCTTTTTCTACTGGAAGCTTGAGAGACGCCATAAGAGGATGGCGTCAGACCACATAGGCACCCCGTCGTGGACAGTGCTCATCTTAACCTTTGCTCGGTCCATCCAGTCTAATCCCTGAGGCTGAAAGAGCAGGCCCGTCAAAGGTCAAATGTATATGTTTTCTACGGACCATGCTGCACATGTTTTTAAGATTGTAGTCATTTATTGGTCATGGGTGCCCTGTGTGTTTCTATCAAATGTCTGAACTGGGTTTCTTTGTAGTATAAACATTTAGAGAATGCAGACCCTACCTCACCTGACCCGGTGAAAGACACAACCTCTGGCATCTTTCATCCACTCAGGAGGCTTAAGTGCTTTACTGACACTATTATCCATTTACCTCATGTTTGACACTTGACATATTTGATATTTATGGCAGAAGGCCTGTGCAAAAAAGGAAGTTCAAGAAGTAAAAAAAGCCTTGTTTCTAGAAATGAGTCTATTTTTACTTCCAGGAAAAAATAATCTTGTCAGGCCTGCTTTTCATTAGAATTGTTATCTCACTCATTGTCCAGTTAGTATTGAGCTACATTTGAGTTTGCAGAATATCCTGAAGGAGCAAGATTTTTTTTTTTATTTAAGAGTGAGAGCACTTGCACAACCTTTCAATTTAGGAAGATTAAGTCTGTCTTAAATAACTGTTTTTGTTTACAAGTTGCTAAATTTGGCTATTTGATTTATATATATTTAGCTATAATAGTGGTGGCCAAAATGATAAGAACACTTGGCATATTTAAGAGGTTCCATCAGTTCCTTCACAGAAGCAGAATTCTTTGTGTGATCATTGCCAGGTGTGATTGTGGTTAAACTGATGGTGATGGTGAGTCTTAGGACACAGTTGTGTGATTCTGTTGAATGTACAAGACCTATTTCTGCTCATTAGGGAAATATTAGTTAAAACACAAGATAAAAAATTAATAAAAAAACCAAAAACAAAACCTGAACAGTTTTACCCACTGTAGAAGCACCTGCTGTGACAGTGGTTGTTCAGTGTGGGCTTCTGCCTCACATTTTCTAAGTCCAAAGGTCTGGAGCTTTCTGATGACCAGCAAAGCCCTTGATCTTGGGCAGGCCACTGCCAGCTTGAGACCATTTGAGAAAGGATTAGCTAATATTATCTAAGGTTTACGGCACTGAATTAACCTTCATTACTGTAGCTGTAGTGACAACACAGATGGTTTTAAGTGTTTTAACAATGGTAATGACATTTTGACAAACAGTTTACATACATGGTAAACTGTGTGATGCATCCATTTGTAATAAGATGAGATGATATTCGAAAATCACATTTACATTGATTTTCTGCAGGAAGATGTGTAACTCTTTTTTTTACAAGTTAAAACAAAATTTGAATAAAGCAATTTTAGCATTGTTTTATTATTAGACTTACAATATAAATAGTTTTAAATGGTATTACTAAATATCTGCTCCATGTAAATTTTGTCCATTCAGTGACTTATAAAACAGTATTTGAGATTTCGCTGTAAGTAGACAAATCTTTTAGTATATTTTGTAAATGCCTCTGAGAATTTGCACTTGACACTACCTGTTTAAAGGAATGTTTGTGTCCAAATTAGTGTTCACAGGACTTCATGCATCTTTGTGCAGCCACAGATTAGAGAATAGCAGATTTGAGAGAGTTGACTCTCTGGCTCAGATTATTACATATTGCAGTGACTTTATGTTAAAACACTAGATTTTGGTATAATCTGACAACATGCAAATCACATAAATAACATAAAAACAGCAATAGTGTCAGGTTTTTACCATAAACATACAACCAAACTCAGGGACTTCATGTCAAAAGTCAAGAATGTCCTGCAATGGTTTTATGATTTAAAATGACCCCCCCCCCCAAAAAAAAAAATCATTCAGTCAATAGTGGGGCTGCTAAAGGTGCAATGCAATTTTTTTTTAATACCCACTACAATATGTAATAATTC
>JAPTYQ010000010.1:11211521-11222661 GCA_029814465.1 Ostorhinchus cyanosoma
AAAAAAATCATTCAGTCAATAGTTGGGGCTGCTAAAGGTGCAATGCAATTTTTTTAAATACCCACTACAATATGTAATAATTTATTGAAACACCTGGAGTTATATTAAGTTCAAGCTGTTTAATATGACAGAAAAATGTTAATGAAGTGAAAATGTATTCCCTGTGGCTCTTACATAATGTAGGGATGATAATGTTCTGCAGAGGGTCTTGACAGAACTGTCATGCTTTGTCGTTTTATCCACCTTTTGTGTCTTTTACTGTGACCATTAGATGCACAGTCAACAGAGTCAGTGAAACCCTGTTAGTGACTGCTGAACATGGTGAATAAATATAGAGGACTAGAAAGCCTCTTAGGACAGAGCCCTCTTACGATTCCCTTTCTGTGCACAGCATCTTTGAATAGACCACACAAAGATCCTTTAAGCCAAAATCCCTCCCTGGTATTTAATTCTAAATGAGTAATTACTGGGTGTGTCAGTGTGTCTTAGGTTTGCAGGTAGGTTGGGTTAAGGAGCTCAGTTGCATGCTGGCTTTGAGCACTGTCACACTGACACGCGCATCCTGAGAGACCCTGCAGCGGTTCTTAGGTAGAACCTGTGGGCAGCCACTGAAGAACCAATTCTCTTAGGGGGGACAGACTACAATCACCCGCCAAGATGTGTGACATTGGGGGACTGGACAACTTGGTGGCCAACACGGCTTACCTAAAGGCCCAGGGTGGAGATGACAAAGAGATGAAAAAGCGTCGTCGCAGCTTGTCTCTGCCCAAGCCTGAGCAATGTGCTGCAGTAAGATCTTCTATTGATAAGGACTTTGTATCTCTGTGTGAAAGGCAGCCGATTGGCAAAAAGATTTTCCGTCAGTACATTGCAAATAATCCTGAGTTCAAGCTTGCTGCTGATTTCCTGGATGACCTCTATGACTGGGATCTGGCTGAAGGGGCAGCAAAAAACAAGCAACGCCAGGATATCATGAACAAGTATTGCAAGGAGGGTTCCAAGAGCTTCTTGACCTTTCTCAGTGGGGAGGCTGCTGACAAATGCAAGGCTGTGACAGATTCTAACTTTGATGAGGTGATGAAAGGCAAAGTCCAAGAAGGTACAAGAGAATTTCTGAAAAATAAACCTTTTACAGATTATCAGGCCAGCCCATTTTTTGATAAGTTCCTTCAGTGGAAAGAGTTCGAGAAGCAGCCCATCAGCGACAAATACTTCTACGAGTTCAGAACTCTGGGTAAAGGAGGCTTTGGAGAGGTAAGCATCCTAACATGTTTATTTATATTAAGAAAGTAGAGAAAAATGAAAGTAAATAAAGTCATTTCCTTTTTCTCCTCGTTTCTTGTTTGGAGGTAGTGTTGCCACTTTCAGACGTGTATATTCCTTTGTATGTGGAGAGAAAAAGGTGATGTGATAGTGCAATATCAGAGTGCAGTGTTGTTCCATTTTTAGGAGAAACTTCAGTAGAAACAGTGAAGTCTTTGGTTTGAAGCATAAGAACGGATTTTCTTACACAGGAGATCAAAGCTTACATAACCCCTAGGATTTACAATACCTGGCTTCAAGGTGACCATGAAGATGCGTCGTCTACAGTCATTCTTGTTAAATTGAATAAGCTTTGCATACAGTGACAAATGCAGAAAATAATGATCTCACTTAAGTATGATTCTTCTAATGCTGGAAACCCAGACAGTTTTCTCTGCACTCTACTTCCAATGTATTTATCACAAGACAAGATACTAGCAGCCTGAGTTATTTTAAGAGATCTTGGAAAAAAAAAAAAAAGTAAGGATAATGAGACCTTAAGATTTTTTTTGTCAGGCTTGTGATTAAAGAAACAAAGCAGACAAAATCTTGTTATTAAAAAGCAGTACCAATTCACTTTGTAAAAAGAAGCAGAGGGCAGGAACTACATCCATGAGGTATTCCCTTACTGGCCTGGATGGAAACTTAAGCATTAACCAATAACCAAACACCAGTAAGGGTGTATATCAGATACATGTGCAAAAACCACATGATAACAGTGGTACATCTCCATATTAGGTTAAATATGACTCATAACATGATGCTTTGTGACATGATGCTACCACTGAACCTGGAGTTAAATGTCACCACTAGGAAAAAATGTCACTCCCTGTCCATGTAATGTGAGTGCAACAAGAAATATGTATTGAGTAATTGAGACAGGGTAAATACATAAGTCAGATGGGTAGTAAATGAGGTGACAGGACAAAGCTGACAAAGGTTAGCCAGGTTGACACTTTAATGCCACCTGTAGTTCCATCAGTGCAAGGATTGTACATTATTGTCAGGATTAACAGAAAAAAATGAGTCCTGAAGTCTGACAAAGAGTTTAGTCTTCTTATCAGCATAGAATGGACAGTGCTTGGTTTGGATTAGTCAATGTAGAAAAATGGAGCTCTGATTTAACTCAATAAAATGTGAAGTCCAGTCATTCTCTGTGGTTTTAAAAGAATGATCTGTCTCTGTCCAGGTATGTGCTGTTCAGGTGAAAAACACAGGCCAGATGTACGCCTGCAAGAAGTTGTGTAAAAAGCGACTGAAGAAGAAGGGTGGTGAGAAAATGGCTCTGCTGGAAAAGAAGATCTTGGAGAAGGTGAACAGCCTGTTCCTGGTCAACTTGGGCTACGCTTATGACACCAAGACCCACCTGTGCCTTGTCATGACCCTGATGAATGGAGGAGACCTCAAGTACCACATTTACAACATGGGCTATGATGGCAAGGGTGTGGACAAGGGCATCGAGATGAAGCGTATCATCCACTACACAGCACAAATCACCACTGGCATCCTGCATCTGCACGAAATGGATATCGTTTACCGAGATATGAAGCCAGAGAATGTGTTGCTGGATAGTCAAGGCCAGTGTCGACTGTCAGATTTGGGTCTGGCCATAGAGCTGGCTCCAGGGAAGACCGTCACTCAGATGGTGAGTTCTAGTTGAACGAGCAAGTCTAGTCACTTCTCAAAGACATGTGGAAAATGTATGTTTTCCAAGTTGTGTTCCAAGGGATGCTTGGTGATCATGAGCAGCATAATAAGTTACATCAGAATGAGTCCAGCAGAATGAACTGTTGAAACTTATACAACCAAGGAAAGGCAAGGAACCCCGGAGCTGATTGGGATCAGTAGGCCATCATTTGAGTCAAGATCTCTTAAGTCGGCTAACTTTAAGCCCATAAACTCTCACACTTGATAGTTGACATTGTGTCTCTAAGTCATCTTAACAGAAGTAGAAGTTAAAAACATCTCATGGGGTATTTGTTTTAAATCTGGATGAGGATTACTGGATTGTATAAAGATCTTTGCAGTGAGGGTCTTGGAATCCATTATATAACTCATTTGATCCTTTAGTGGTAAGATTATAGCCTGGCCATTCAGAGGACACCAATTATGTAGGGATGATCTTAGAGGCTGCAGAGGTGTTGCATGTCCAGTTTAATAAGGTTTTTCAGCAGTTTGGTTGCTATAATTTGACTATTTTTGAACAGATATTACTTTGGGAGAGTTTCTTGAGTTCTCATGCAGCAGTGTCTCATGATACTCAAAATTAAATGCTGTAATACTTCTCTTACAAAAGAAACCACAAAGTACAGCTAAATATGTAGGACACTGACTACAGGGCTGATCAATTCACCTTATAGAACCTCAATTTAAAATTTGTTGCCAGTAATGATTATTACCTATCACTTTTTGCCACTAAATTGACTACTGTGATCATACAAGGTTAGATTAAATCATTTATGATACACATTGGACACAACCAAACATTTGAATTCTAGTTTACCTTTGGCACATCATACATCACCTGTATTCACCTAAAAGAGTTGAACACTTTTGCAGCAGGGTGTCTTCAAGAGTTACCTGCAGTAGCAAAGAGTAAGCTCTGAGCTCCATGAAAGTCCAGTAAGCTCATTATCCAGTGCTCTGATGCTCCTCAGCCAGTCAAAGTGACTGGGCTAACCTCCTGCAGGCAGGCCTGGCTTTGGTCCCCTAATCCTCTTACCAGGCATTACACAAGTCTGTCCCTGATTAGATTGACAGAACCAGGTAAAATGGTGCTGAATATTTTTAGACATGTTATGTTACAAACAATATGACTTTTAAGTCTGAAAAATGTCAATACATGATCTAACTAACCAATGAAATTACCTTGTAAATTCATTTTCAGCTTTTACAGACCACAGTTTGCAGAGTTTATTTATTTTTTCCTAAATTTTGAATGAAATTGAACTGATATTTATAGATAAACAAAGGATAGACACAAAACCCCTCAACAGAACAGGACAATATTTACTATAATAGGTTTACTACTGGGTGACAGGGTTTTAAGTATTACATCTTGTATACAGATTTCCTTGAGTGTGGTCAATGGAGTTGTAATGACATGTCAACACCAATCACTCAGAGGGGTCCATGAACACAACATGACCGACTTGTGTCACGCTTTAAGAAAAGACAAGGAGTTAAGTCACAAGCAAAGAGATTAGTGAGGCAAAGAGAGGAAGAGAAAGCTTGTTAAATTGTATTTGTCACTGTGATAAATGTACTTTAGTGCACCTCGCCTCAGAGTACATGCATATACAGATTCTATCCATTTGCATTATAGTTACAGTTTTAATATAAACGGACTTGGTAAACTGTTCGTCAAACATAAATGCAACAAATAGTAATGAAATGATTGTATTGGTACCATATATATATATATATATATATATATATTACCAGTGAATCCATCTTGACTGACAAATATGCATCACATTATATTTATTACATTATTCAAAGAGATGCAATTTTCATCTGAAATGAATATACATCAGTCTTAAATATTAAGCCTACATTTTCAGAGTCGATCTGATTTGGTAAAGGTTAATCTGTCAGTTTGATGCCAGCTTGCAGTGTGTGTGCATTAATTATACATTAGAGGCGAAGCTGTGTTTCATCTGGATGCTGTGTATTTCTGCCAGCGATACAGAATCCAGAGATGATCATCCTTCATTTAAGTGACTGGATAACTCTGTCAGTGTGTAGACACACATGACTTTTGACAGGTAGTAGGCTTAGCATTAGGATTAAGCTCCTGGTCCGAGGCACCATGAGGTCAAACAGGGAGAGGGAGGAGGGGATGTGGAAGAGGTGAGCTGTAAGAGGAAGGTTACTGATAAAGCAAAAGCACAAAAAGCTCGTCCTTGGGGAATCACCAACTGTCTCTGAATTTCCCTCAATTGTAAATGCATTTGTTCCATTAAAACTGAATAAATTCAGGTATAATATTAATCAGATGTATGTTACACAATCCAGAACTGAAAACTGTGTGGTTTAGTCTATATGGATGGAGACACTTGTTAACTCAAATAAGAAGAAACCCCAGCTTCCTGTTAGAGTGGTTGGTTGTTTTTCCTTTATTGCTCTTGAACTGCAGAAGGAAAGAGGAATTCAGCAGAATCATAAAACTCAGCTGGGTTCAGTCTGTCCCTCAGCCGTCTGTGAAGAACTCTATTATTATTAGAACATTATTTTGCTCAGTCTATCTAAGACAGCAGCCATTTGCACTACCTCAAACCACCCCAAGTGTAAGTTTTAGTGCTTCTTTTAGAGTAAATTGAACTCATGTTTAAAGAAAGGTTTAAATTTAGTCTTTATTCATTTCAAGCTAGTTTTTCAGTTTATTTGTTCATAGAGGTTACGTTAAGTCATGGTTTAATGGGATTTAAAAATTAATGCAACAGTTTCTGATTGAATAAACCTCTATTCACACTGGTCAACAGCAAACAGAGTATTAACCTATCACACCAGTATTAACCTGTCTTGTCTATCTTCCCTCTTCTCTTCTTCTCATCTTCTAGGCTGGTACTGGAGCCTATATGGCCCCCGAGCTCCTGAACAAAACCCCCTACAGGACATCAGTGGACTGGTGGGCCTTGGGGTGCAGTATCTATGAGATGGTGGCAGGTTACACACCTTTCAAAGGCCCTGACAGCCAGAAAGTGAAGGTGGAGAAGGATGAGGTTCAGCGCCGTATCCTGAACGAGGAACCCAAGTGGGAACACAAGTGCTTCGATGCCGTCACAAAAGACATCATCCAGCAGTTCCTCAAGAAGAAGATCGAAGAACGTCTCGGCATGAAGTAAGACCTTCTTCTTTATAACAATAAGCAAATGATGTGTGTAAGTAGACTTCAGTCAATCATAATGCAAATCAATCAATCCATCTGTCAACTTTTATACATGAGAGATCACGGACCGATGGTCCGTGTTTATAATAATATCCAGTCAATTTTAGAACAAAAAAGGCTAAAAGAGTGATATACAAAGGAAATTTGATTACTACCATACTACCGTTTACTGTAAAATAAAATAGAATTAAATACATAAAATATGATCGTAAATCTATGAATAAAATACATTTAACAAGATAAATTAAAATACATAAAGTATATATATGTATATTTTCCTCTTCTCGTGAAATAATTGGTCTAATGTGATTTATTCTTGATAGATAAAGTGTCACTGGGACTCATTATGCAATCACTGAACCTGGTCAAATGTGATTATTGATGTGTATAAATAGGAATAAAAAGAGGAAACTGATAATAACATTATTCCAACTTTATGGACAACAGTGTGTAAAATACAATACATTCGGGTAAAATAATTACAAAAGAGGTCATAAAGTTTTAGGTCAAAACAGGCCTAACTATATTAATTTTAAGTAGCTTCTTTATTTTGTTCCATGAATTGCTGCCTTTAGAGGAGATCCAATCAGTAGTGATGAGATTTGAAAGGTACTACAGTGATGTAATAACTATCAATAGCTTTATGAATAAAAATACATACATATCACATGACCCATGGAGAGAACCCCAGCCCAATCTATCATCTAATGTTCAATAATGTGTCATAAACATCACAAAGCATCTTTTTAACTTTCTTAAGGAACAACATGGAAGATCCCAGGAAGCACGAGTGGTTCAAGACCATCAACTTCCCCCGTCTGGAGGCTGGGCTCGTGGCTCCCCCATGGGTGCCCAAACCAAACGTTGTCTACGCCAAGGACACCGGCGACATTGCTGAGTTCTCCGAGATCAAGGGCATCGTGTTTGACGCCAATGACGACAAGTTCTTCAAGGAGTTTAGCACCGGCGCCGTGCCCATCCAGTGGCAGGCAGAGATGATTGAAACCGGACTGTTCGATGAGCTCAGTGATCCCAACAGGAAAGAGGGCGGACCTGCGGATGATGAAAAGAAGTCTGGCACATGCATAATCCTGTGAGCAGCCAAAAGTTTGACATCCCAAACACAAACAATAGTCCAAAATCTCAGTCAGATGCACACTGGTGTTTGAAAAGAAGAATGTTTTACACAAGAGGTGCGAATTGAGCATCTTTGTTGGTGATAAGTTGAGCATCTTGTGAGGATGCTTGTGGTTTACAGCTTTGGGGAACAGTTCAGTAACTTTTGAAGGACAAGATAAAGTCTTTGAACATCATCTCTCTGGTTCACATTTTCTCTTGCAGTTGCATTAATGTAATCAATTATGTAGGTTTGTTTCCATGTCAGAATATATTAGTTTACACAGAAACTGTCAAAAAATAACATATTACCGAAGGCTGCAGTAAAAGTTAAACTCGAAAGTAAACTCAGGCGAAGTAATTTGATTTGTGTCATTGACCTTGAAACAGTTCTTCTGTCTTTTAGTGTATTTTGTAGCATACTAATAACGCCAGCATAAGGTCTCACAGTTTCTTTATTGAAAAGTGCTTTTAAACCACATGTGGAAGGCAGTTTTAGTTTCAAATGTTACATACGTTGACTTTCAACCTCAGAATTTACACCCAGATGGTTCCCTATTCATTTTAGTTTTATAAAAACTAAACTAAGAAGCATGTTGTATGTATTGTACATAAAGAATATTCCATATCTATGCACAGACACAATGAGGAAGAGGAATGAGAGTTTTAAAACGTAGGTTTTAGTTAATAAATGAAGACTACTGAGCACCTCTTCTCTGCGTCGTCTACTGTTGGTGCTATGAGCCTCTGTTTAATAGTGAGCTGTGGAGACTCCATAGCCCTGGAACGCCGAGGGACAGACAAGTGCAGGAACAGCAGGTAATTGCTGTATACGATCGAGAAACATTTAGAGGAGTTGGGCAATAAATACACGTACAAAAAAAGTGCAGAGCGCCCTGTTTAAGCCCTAAAATATGTTGTAATTTAGGGCTATTTTTTTTGTTTGAAGTAAATGTAAATAACTCAAACTAGCCAGATCCTAAAAACAGTAGAGACTTGGGTTTGTTAAAAATGTTATTCTTGTCTCAGGGTAATCATTTGCTAAAAAGCTTTAAAATTCATTGTGCAGTTTTTACAGTTAATGTAACAATGTGATATAATATATATATATATATGTGTGTAAATGTAAATATAACATGAGAAGAAGCGCTATATGATATAGGAATGGCAGATGTAAAGCAGAATTTCCTTGAATCTTCAATCATTTGAATCAATTAAAATCATTTCTTTTAAAACCCGTGTCTTTTTTGTGATTGTAGATGTAGATTCTTAGTCCTCTAGCTTCTACCCCCAGCATCTGAGCACACACCAAATTATGTCATACACACACATGTTCTCAAAGCTATATATAACTATGGGGAAAGTGCTGCTGAGGACTCTGGAGTAAAACCTAAAAATATCAGCTACATTAGTCCCTGTCAAGATACTGACTACAACCAGGCTGTGCAAATTTTCAGCAGAGTTCAAGTCTTAGCTGATAAGGCGATAACCAGTGTTATCCTTGTGCCTTCTTAGCCTAAATCAGCTTCAAATCCCCTCAGGTTCTGAAGCATCTCAGCATAACTGCAAAGTGAGGAGTCTGAGCAGAAGGCAGCAGGCTGAGTCAGAAACACTATTCCAACACATTTTATCAGTCAGTTTCTTTTAGAAACTGGAATTATAAACATGATTTCAATTAAAATCCAGTTTTTAAAAAGTACTTTGGCTTTTAAAAATAGTATTAAAAACAGCGGTGGAAGATTATTCACATCCTTTACATAAGAATGGTCCACAACACTGTTTTACTATTATATGTGATTTTGGATTTATTTTACTGAATCATTACTACACATGTTGCATTTTGCTGCTTTAATGCAGTACAGATTTTAACGACTTTGTATAATGTTGGTATTTTTAATCATATTGTGTAAAATTAACATATCTTTCTATCATCACTGTCCTGTGAAAATAATACTGAAAAACTAATAAAAAATATTAAAGTTGTCAGATAAATGTGGAGGAAAAAAAACCCACAATGAAAATTTTATATTATTGTAGTATAAAGTACTACCGTAAATATTGAATTAAAGTGTCTCAAAGTTGTATAGTAGCCACTTGAGTAAAGATAATTAACTATTTCCCAAGACTATTTAACAGGTTGGAACAAAAGTTCATACATTCATTGACTTAGCATGTTAATCCCATGAAGCTCACTGCGTTTTTGAAATGTGACTCTTTTACAGTTTTATTTATTGTAGTTTTGTTATTAAGTATGGAAAATAAGTGTTGTCTATATACTGGATAAGAATTTTAAAAAGAAAACATCATCTAATTATTTAGCCCATAGCCGCTAGCAAACTAGCATAAAAGGTAAACTGCACAATACTGTTAAGCTAACCAAGCAATGCCACTAGAAGCTACTGCAATATAGAATTGTGGTTATTGTCAACTTATATTTATATTTATATTTTTTCAAGCAGCCTGGAAGTAAAATTTTGTGTATGTAGAGGGTAAACATTAAAAAGAAAACAAGCTAGTTTTCTCATAGCTGGTAGCTAGCATGAAAATAGTTAATATTACTGTTAAGATTATCAAACAACTCAACAGGAAGTTAGAGTTGTTGTGAATTGTGGTCAGTATAATCTTTTACATATAGATGTCTTTTTATAAAACACTCCGGGATTCATGTTTTGTCGATTTACAAGGTAAGAATGAGCTAAAAAGAAAACATGTGCTAGTTAGCTATTAGCAGTTAGCTATTAGCAGACTAGCACAAAACAACATAAAATTGTTGGTAATGTAAGGAAATTACTGTTATTTTTAAGTTACAACTGGCAGCAGGCTACTTCATTTAGACTGGAAATTAGATGTATAAACATTTGTAATGTGAATATTAAGCCCATTTCTTGGATAAAAGTACAGCTGTTTCAGCATGATTGGGTCAGACTATATTTTAATTCATTCTTTAATTTCTTATCCAACTGAACTGCTATAGACTGATTCTCCTTTCGTTCCATTTACTACAGTTTGTTAGCAGCGGGCTAATCAAGGACGGTCAGAGCTTAGAAGACACTTATGTGGTTTCTTGCTCCCACTAAACCCTAAGAGATTATCTGACACAGAGCTGGGACCTGGGACCTGGCTGCTGCTGGCTTTGAAGGACAGAGCTGCTGCCTCGGGCTCTGTGAGAGGAAATGAATGGAGTTCCTGTGAAATTAGAGCAGACGGGTGTGATCAGACCCTCAGTACTGACTTTAATCATATAGACTTCATGTAATTCAAGACCAGACACTATGAATACAGTGACTGGTGTAAAATATCTGCTCTATTTGTGGATAATGATATGTAAGTAGTCGTTAGTTGATATTTGTATGAAACTGATCTGCAAAGAAATCCAAAAGAAGCCAAAAATAAGGGCTAATAAATGGCTCAGGGGTTTCCTTTGACCTTTTGTCCTTCCTCCAGCACCATGTTTATGCCACATTTTGGTCATGAGCCAGTCTCACTTGTTTCTGGCTCCCTCATGTGGTAGGACATTTATGTTACAATGATTTTAAAAAAAATCACCCTTAAACACACATCCACTACCACAGGGGTGTCCAATCCTGATCCCCGAGAGCTACCATCCTGCTTGTTTTAGATATTTCCCTCTTCCAGCACACCCGCTTCAATTAATGATCTGCTCATTATCCAGCTCTGCAGAAGCCTGATAATGATGTAATGGCTTCCAGATGTGATGGAAGAGGGAAATATCTAAAACATGTAGGATACCGGCCCTCGAGGACTGGAGTTTGACACTCCTGCACTACAGCATTAGATGATTATTTTGTCTATAATGGTGTAATCCAGTCC
>JAPTYQ010000010.1:11256290-11266490 GCA_029814465.1 Ostorhinchus cyanosoma
TGGCTACAAAGCTTAGCTAAGTGTTAGCTACTCGTTCTGTGAAATTTTCAAGCTATCAGAAAACCAAGGTTATTATGCATGTAAGCACTAAGTTAGATGTTTTGTCAATTTTACAACAGTTTGTAATGTTGTTGCTCGTGGTTTTTCATTCATCAAGGCGAAAAAATAGCAATTGTAGAGTATGTTTACTTTGCAGATTTAACCTGTTGATATTAATTGAAATGAAAGAAAAATATACGTATTTATATGTGCACTCACTAAGTAAATTTTCATGTCTTACTTTTTCTCAGACTAAAAACCGTAGGAAAAGGTTAAGTAATGTTGTCGTCACTGAACCTGTGGAAGAAGAGGAAAACCCCACCACTGGCAAGTCATTACCCCTAAATATCTCAAAGAACATGCCTTGCTTTTATAATGAATAATAACTACAATTCCTTGAATGTCTTTTCCAGGAGAGCAACGTGAAAGTGTTTCTTCAGGTGAACATGTAGCCATAATAGAGGATGATGGGAACAAAGATGTGGAGAGGACAGAGACGCCAGAGGAAGGTGGAGAAGGACAAGGTACTATAAACTGTTTTCACTGCTTCTCTTAAATTCTGAGTTCTTCCTCTGACAAAATGTTCCTCTTTAGAATCTGAGATGGATACTGTACTTTACAAAGTAAAAGGAAGTACAGCACCCACAGTAACTGTCTCAGGGAAGATGAATGATGGTGATGAAAAAAGAACTGCCACTGATGAAATGACCTCTGACATGATGGATAAAGGTAAGGATGTTTCAATTTTCTTCTCCACTGAAATATGATGCTCATTAGACCCAGGTGATGTTTTAAACCATAAGTTGTAAGATATTAGTAAAACCTGAATCTGACTTGGGGAAATAATGTGTTTTCCTTTCATAGGAAAAATAATGCTACAAGGAATCCTACCAATGAACTAAAATGAGCATATTTTGTATTGTATCATATATATATATATATATATATATATGAATCACAGTCAAAAGAGCGCATAGGCATCGATGTGTCATTTCAGAAAACACGTCTTTATTGAGATGAACAACTTTTCTCACCAAATCCTGAGCTGTGCCATCAATGAAATCTTCCTCTTTAGATTCTGAGATGGAAACTGTGACATATGAAGTAAAAGGAAGTACAGTGACCACAGTGAGTGTTTCCTGGGAAAAGGAGGAAGGAAAGGAGGATGATAAAGAAGAAGAAAAGAGAACTGATTCAAATGATCAGATGACTGCTGATGACATGATGGACAAAGGTAATGAGCTTTAATAGTTTACTTCACTGTTGATTCTTTGCTCTTGTGTTTTATACTAAACTACTTGATATTGATAAAAGTGAATATCTCAGCATTAAACAAATGAGGAATATTATCATACGAGATTGATATATAAATGTAGTTTGAGGATGATTTCCCTTTGTAAGTCATAACAGAACAAACAGGTGTGAATATGTTATAAAAAACGCTTTTACAATCTAGCCATAATGTTTTAAAAACTAAACATTTGCTTACATAGACCATAAGAAGCAATACTGGGTAACTTGTCACATCGTCAGCAGGATGATCGACAACTTTAACTCTGAAGCCAGTGGGTATGTCCAGAAGGAACAGAGGATCCACTGGTACCTGTCTCTCTGCCTCTCAGAGATACAGAACAGCTTTTTTTGTTGTTCTTGTCATTGTAGATCTCTGGCCTGTACCAGGGAGTACATTAAACTATTACTAATTGTTTAAGTAGAAATAAACTGACTTTACTGTCACATGCCAACCTTTGTCCTGCTGTGTGGTTCTGCTCTCATGGAGTCGTAGCTGTGACTCCCATTAGTCGGACAAATAACAGAATAACCACGATTTCTCTTCTTATAAAACGGTAACAAAACAGACATAAAAATAGCAAAAGCCAACTTGTCAAAGCTGAAGTTTGGCCTCTTCACAGTATGAAGGAGGCTGCACATCTGCAATCCTGAGAGTATTTCAGTCAGCTGGAAAAATCAAAACCAGTCTTGTATTTTCTTATATCACATGATTGTTTCAGCAGGTGAGACCATCACTTCTGTGGAAACAGTCATCACTGTAAAGGAGTCTCCTAAAAAGAAAAAGAAAAAGAAAAAACAAGTGACGGAGGAGACTGAAGACAAACAAGGTACCGTAAAATATTTCAAAGCAATTACAGTTGAATTCTTAACTTTGCAATTAATGAAGTGTATTCTGTAGAAGTTCAGATAGACACTGTGGAGAGTGAAGAAAATGAAAGTTCACCCACAGTAACTGCAGACAATGAGGATGATGAGGAAGAAGAGAGTGACATTAAAATGGAGGCAAATGAAAGGGAGACTGTTGTTACCAAAAGAGCCGGGAAGGATGTTTCAGAGAGTTAATCATTCAGAATAATTTATTATTGATATTAAATTCATTGACTTTCTGATGTGGTACGAAGGTCAAGGCTAAGTTTTTTTATATAGTACATTTACAACAATGCAGATTGCTGTACAAAGATATAGGTAAGAATACAAGATATGATAAAACTAATAAAAATATATAGATACATAAGATATACTAAAAATGAAGAACTCAACAGAAGTGGTGGAAGAAGCATTCAAGTCTTACTTATGAACTGTACACTGATAATATTCAGCCACATGTAAAATTTCTACATTCTAAACTTTTCTGATGTAAAAAATATGCCTGTATTATCAGCAAAATGTGCTTTGTATAAAAAAAGAAAAGTAGTCATTATATTATGAAAGGTATAAAGGTTAAATAAAATAAAAAAATAAAATAGTTGCTGTCATTGTTTTAATGTTATTCTGTGTATGATGCTTTTGATTCATTTGACTGCCACATTATTGTGTATGTTACAAATGTTTCTATACATTAAATCCAATGCATTTCTTTTTCTCTGCAGTAAAGGGGAAACGGAAAGCAGAATCCACGGTCACCACCTCCCCCCCAAAGAAAGTAAAACTCATCAATGATGGTATGAACTGAGGGAAAAGTGAAATATCGTTGTGTAACAGTATATTTTCTCATCCTCACTCAGTTCCTTCTTCTCCTCTCTGTAGGTTATTGTCTTTATATTGGCAACCTGAACAAATCAACACAATTCGAAGAACTCAAAAATTCATTAGCCACTTACTTCATGACACACAGTCTCCTGGTTCAGGACATTCGATTGGACCGCTCTAAGTAAGTGTGTTTTTAACCTGTTTGGAGACTTGTTTCAAGGTAGGCACAATTTACTAGATTTAGTTTTGCACTCTAACATGTATACTTATGTCATTTTTCGGTTACAGAAAGCATGCACATGTAGATGTAGCCTCACAAATGGATTTGACTAAAGCTCTGACATTAAATGGAAAGGAGGTCCTGGGTCAGCCGTTGAAGGTCAGAAAAGCAAAAGTTAAGACTGAGGAAGAGGTGAAGGTGAAAGTGAGAGTGAAAGATCCACTGAAGAAGAAAAAAGGTACAATCTGACTTTGTCTATTTTTGGTTTGATAGTGACTATTTCAGCTCCATGTAGTAAATCTGTCATATCTCAAATTAGGAAATGAAACACACATCATCAAAACTGAAAAATTATACACACTTATTTACAAGATTCTTGACTATATACCTCACTCCAAACTTTGGCATTGACATCTCCTAACTTTACTTACCTTGTCATTAGTTTCAGTTATCCATCTGGGATACTAGGATTTATAATGGGAGGATATAAGTAACCAGATTTTTCGTTAATGTGTGTTCCACATTAATGCCATCTCCTGAGTATAATCAGTTCCTAAATAAGCCTCATACCTGTGCCACAGAAGTGCGTATACAACACAATGTAAACAGAGTAGTGATCCTCTATTACTGGGCTGTTAAACTCATTTTAGTTCAGTTCAGAGGCTACATTCAGTACAAGATGATCTCAAATGGGCCAGACCTGTAAAATACCACTTGGAACCACTTTGGACCAAAATAGGACCTTATGAGGCCTCTGAAGTACAACGGCTGATGACTGTTGATATCTTCAGTGTAATTTTTGCATTTCACAAATGTATCCCATGGGCCAGATTAGACCCTTAGGTGGGCCAGTTTGTCCTGTGCAGGCCTTATATTTGACCCCCCTGCTCAGTTACATTCAAATAAGCATTATCATGATGGTGTGGAAGGATAAATCATAAACGTTTCAAAGATTTGACTAATTTGACTTTTTTTTTTTTATTTTTTTCTTGTGAACAGCAAAAGATGACAGATGTTTGTTTGTGAAAAATATTCCACACACGGCAACAAAGCAGGATATTTTGAACCTTTTTCCCAAAGCCACCGCTGTCCGGTTTCTTGATGGAGCTGAGAGTCCAAAGAAAGGGTGAGAGTGTTGCATTAATTAATTTACCTTGTATATTATTAGTACTTTATTTTACCAGGTAAAATCAATTGAGAACAGCTTCTCACTTACAATGATGGCCTGATATATTTGTCTCAAATGTAAAATGTTTGCAATAAAAAAGACTGAGTTATTATTTACACATATATATATTTTTTTCACAGTATTGCCTTTGTGGAATTTCACAACAAAGCCATTGCTGAGAGCGCACAGAGGGAAGGACAAAAAGCCAAGATCCAAGGGAAGGTTTTGCTTGTTGCATCTGTAGGAAAAACAAACAAACCTGAAATGAACAAAGCAAATAATGACACAAAGAGCAACACAAAAGGTAAATCACTGCACATATTGAAGAACAGTTAATACTTTGATGTGGCATCATAAGCTTCATGGGTGAAATAGATATTTATCAGCACTACACACTAGTATTCATCACCCAGCCTTAGGTTTATGTCATTGTGTTATGGCTTAATATGGACACATCTTTGTTCTTTTCCAAAGCTGCACCTCCTCCAAATAAGAGTTTGTTTGTGAGCAACCTGTCCGAACATGTCACTGAGAAAAACCTCAAGAAAGTCTTCCAGACAGCGATTAATATCAACATACCTAAAAGCAACGGGAAATCAAGACGGTAAGTGCATGTTGTTATTGCCAAGATGTACTCTCTCTAAAGGATAAACAAGATAGTAAAATCACAAGAAACCTCTGAAATAATTGTTCTTTTCAGATTAGCGTTTGTAGAGTTTGCAACTGTGGAAGATGCAGAAAAAGCCATGCAGTCCTCCCAAAACATTCAAATCCGCAAAAGGAAGCTGAAAGTCCAGTTCTGTCTGAGTCCAGGACCTCAGGAGGCCAGTGGTACGTAACATATTGGTCACAGAAATGGTATTATTAATGACAGAATCCTCATTTCACACTCTTGTCTCTTTTAGTTCAGTCCAAAACACTGTTTGTGAAGGGCCTTGCTGAAAAAACAACTGCGCAGGCTCTTAAAAGTGCCTTTGAAGGAGCTCAACGTGCAGAAGTTATTGTAGATAAAGATACAGGGGTGTCAAAGAAGTGAGTAGCATCAAATTATCCAAAAAAATATCCTTTTCCTGTAAGTTGTGATGTACACTAACTTGATCCATTGTTTCCAGGTTTGGATTTGTGAACTTTAAGACTGAAGAAGCCTGTAAATCTGCCAAAGATGCTTTTGAGGACTGTCAGATAGATGGAAGGAAAGTCATTGTGGCTTATGCTCGACCCAAACCCATCAGAGGAGTTCTGGAGGAGCGGAAGGGTGGAAAAGGAGGTAAAGGAGGTAAAGAAGCTCCTTCATTAAAATCAACTGTTTTTACAGAGGTGAATGGACCAGATGATGGCATATAATCCAGATTACTGCAAATAATAACGGAATTACTGTTAAAAGTAAACAGAACCTCAACATTTAATCCGTCGTAGTTCGAACAAGAGTCACTGAAGGAGCCAGGAAACCAATTCCAGATCATAAACCACAACAATCCATTACAAGTCAAAGTCTAATTATTATTGATCCCATATTTCCTGCATCCCCACCTTTTTTGGTATGTGCTGCAGGCCTTAGTGAAGAGGAAAAGATGATATTTACAATTACTAATATCTGGACTTTATACTAATACAAGTGAGTGTAAATGTATATCTTTGGTTCTTATTTGCCTTTTTCATACTTTGAGTCTCTAAAAACATTCTAATAAATCCAGTGTCTGCAGCCAAACACCATTAACCACCTAAAAGCCTCAACATTAAGGCTTTGGGTCACGTCAGACCATCATAGATCTGTTTCTAGTTACATTTTCTTTTGTTCACTTGTTGACAGAACATGCAAAAGGGTGATGGCCTGTCTTTAGTTTTCCAACTGGAAAGTGACATAACTTTAAAAAGTCTCGCCCATTAGATAACAAAACCAGTGAGAAGTCAGGTCATGGTCCTTACAAGTCAAACAAAAATGCTAAAGTCTACTTCCCAGTGTGTTTGTATCACTTAACTTTAACCAAGTCTGACTGATCGTTTTCTGTTTTTTCAGGACAAAGACGTAGAGCTGGACCAACACAGCGAACAGCGAAAGGAGTGGAAAATATAGGATAATTTCTTCTTTTTTTTTTTTTTAATCCATCTGTGTGTATGAATGAGATCTCTGAAGATATTTGGCTGAATGTTCTATAATTGGTTGTGATTGGATTAAAAATAAATAGTGTTCTAACTATAAAACACTGTAAAAGAGTGACTTTTTGCAAATGATGTCATTTTATAATGTTGATTTATGAACCAGTGCTGTAATGCTCCGGTTTGAAGATACATTTATTATGAAATCAGTCTTTTTTGTTCATCTCTTAACATCTTTTATTATAGACACAGATTATTAATTAATGCACAGCTCATCCTGATTTAATATATGCGTTCATATTAAAACAGCCCAGAATATGTACTGAATTTACACTATAATGTGTAGCCTTAATTTACACATTTAGTCTTTATATTGAATAAAATTGTGTTGGAAGTTGTTTTTTTTTTGTATGCATGCGTGTTTCCAAAGATGCCACATAATATGTTAATCCTCTTAAATTTCTTGTCAATCACCGACACTTTCACAGTTTTAAAATGAACAAAAACATCCTAAATGTCACTTCCATGTAAAAGTTTAGCACAGTTTGTGTCAATTGTAACACATGCTTTATAAGTAATTCCTTCTGTTCATTAGGATCTAATGATCAAGTACATGTGCATTAATGTGGTTATTACACACACACACACAAACACACAATTCATTTGCTTGTTAATATAAAATTTGCTCCATATACATTTCAGATCCATGCATTCAGTCAACCCTGATAAAAATAATTTATCTATTATAAAATACAATGAAAATACAAAGCATTGATCCAACTGAACACATCAAACACTGATTCATGAGTTTTGTCACAAATTATTGACTCTTTTTTTTATACATTACTAATTATGCAACAATTAACTGGGTCTGGTGCTCAGTATGAGGTTTTAAAAATATTAATATGATTTCAATATGTGTTCTGTTCTTAGAAATTAATCTGTCTTATAAAATTAGTGAGATAATGTGTTTAGAGAATTAATATTTCTTAATTATTGATCTATTAATGTATTAAAGTGATCAGTTAAAAACCATAGCCTGTAATGTTTGTCTCAATTAAGTGGTAATACAGTATTTCTAAGACTAAAATCATAATATTACAACAATTTAGGTTTTTTTTTTTTTTTTTTTTAATAGTCATGTTTAAATCAATATCTATTGGAATAAAGTAATAATATTTATGATGAAGTAATTTAATTCTGAGGATAAAGCTATAATTTAAGAAAAAAAACTCATGTTAAAACAAAAACTCAGTATTTTCTCCAGTTTTTTCTTGACATTCACAATAATAAATAACTTGTTGGATTGGAAATGGAATCTGTGCTGCAGATGTTCAGTCTTGTTGGACCTTTCAGTGTGAATCCAAACATGTGTGTGTCCGTGTTGAAACCTCCTCCTCCTCCTCCTCCTCCTCCTCCTCCTGCAGGTCACAGTCTGGTTCTTTTTCTTCCTCTGACCTGAAGTAACTCCACTCCCTCCATCCACGGCGGCTCTTTCACACACATGTAGCCGGACTTCACGCACTGAGGCCGGGGGTGTGTGTGGGGGTGTGTGGAACTCTCTCGGTTCCTTTTTCCTCCGTCCTTTTTTACCTGCTGCGTTCACGTCCAGATTTGTTCCAACTTGCAGAAATTAAGCCCAAATTCTGTCCTCTAATGACCTCACATCCTGTTTTCCACTTCCTTCTGAATGGACCGGTTTGGGACGGTCCGGTCACAGCGCAGCGTGGATCACTGGTTGTGTCGGCGCGTTTTCCTTCACGCACACGTTCCAGCAGCTGCAGAGGGCATCCACAGTAAACTTTGAAATAGTCTGATTAACTCATCTCACTATGCAACTGGAATATCAGCGATAAAAAAGAGGAGAGCGATCGGTAAGTTATGGATAGAACTTGTCAATGTGCGTAAAAAATGCGTAAATTATTGGCACTTATTCTGGACGCAGGTCGAAGAAACAGCTTCAATTTCTGATCAAGTGCTTAAAATAGTAACGAAGATGGATTTGCATGATCAATTTATGCACAAACACTTGTTTTTTTTCCTACCTCCTAGTTGCAATTTTCACCTTTAAACGCTTGGATCAGTAGTTTATAAAATGTATACACCCCTTGGACTTTACCTTTTATTGTTTTACTACCCAAGTTAATTCTGAATTATTTAACACTGTTACACACTTTATGTCCATGAAAGTACAGTGTAAGAAAATCTAATCATTAAAGTAAACACTGAGCTTCTTTTTTTTTTTTTTTTTTTTTTTTTGCGCTTGACTGAGTGAGAATGAAAACATAAGACCCCAAAACAAAGATAAAGAGGAAAAGAAGAATTGTGTGTGTTTTGCTGTGAGATATGAAAACCTGCTCTACCATATCACTTTAACCTTTTCACCAAGATTTCCAGGCTTACATAAAATTCTTTGTGTAATATCTTCTGTTTGTTCTGGATGTTGTTGGCACATTTTATTTGTCTTACAAAACCCCTGCTGCTCTAGTTCCTGTTTCTTAGACTGGGTGTTGTATTCACAGCCATGTGTTCTCTGACCCCACATGAAAAATATGACCTATAACCAATGCTTTTATTGGCTAATAAATATTTTATGACCTCAGTCACTAAAGGGAACAATTTCATACAAAAATACAAGGCTATAACTCCTTTTTCAGCTGCAACTGCCATTATTAAAAATAACTGGTGAACAACAATGACCATGGAATTTAACAGTAAATTCCAATATTCTAATGCTTTATATTCCATCACATTATTATGATTAAACAGAGTCATAAAATGTTTTCACAGTAAACAGAGATAAGACTAATAAAAGTGTGCATAACCTTCTACAAGCGTCAATTCCCAAACTTAGAGACAGAAACCAAAGTGGGTTTGAGAGCAGTTTTTATATATTACTCACCAATTTTACCAAAAGTAAAATCCATGACAGTAACGTGACACGTCAATTCATTTTCCTGATTAAAATAGAAGAATGAAGAATTTATAATACAGACACATATGTAAAAGAAGATGAAGGAAAAGACAAAACAGACATAAAAGGCAAAAATAATGCAAAAGTCACAAAACATGTGAAAAGAGAAAAATAACACAAACAACAAATATTACATGACGGATGCAACAAGATGAAAAGGACACAACAAGGTAACACTGTTGTAACTAAGCTGTATTACATGTCAGTTTAGATGTTGGAGTTACCTTTTCATTTGTGACTGATATTACATTTAATTCAACATTATTTTGATGATAGAGTCAATGAAAATCTTGACAATAGGACAATTATGGACATGTTCTTGGAACTCTGCTTTCATAGTAGACATAAGATTGACTTTTTGGCTAATAATAATAATAATAATAATAATAATAATAATAATAATAATAATAATAATAATAAGCTCTTTCCATCAATGTGCTGTACAACAAATAGAATATAAAACTATAACCACAACTAAAATAAAAACAGTTGAATAAAACAAGTGTCATGCTCTCTTGTCAAATGAGATCAGAACATTTGTCTTTTTTGTTGTTGTTGCATCTTACCATCATAATTGTTCCATTTTAATTATTATTATTATTATTTTTTATGAAAAGTGTTTTCTATAGTAAAATTATATTATTTTTACAGTGTTTTTGACTTGTATTTTCACAGTCCAATTATTCTGGTTACCATCATGAACTCACCCATATATATATA
>JAPTYQ010000010.1:11285986-11302859 GCA_029814465.1 Ostorhinchus cyanosoma
TGATTGTAGAACTCTCTGAACTTGTGGATCTTGTGACACTGAGTAACGTCAGAGTAGCTCTTCTGTATCCGTGTTGTACATTCTTCGATCTTGCTACCACGATGATGTGTGCGATAATGTGTGTGCAGTACATCAGAGAACAGATGGATGTGGCCTTGGTCTTACCTCCCAGCTCACGACCACGCAGCTGGGGGATTTGCATGTGGTAGATGGAGGCTTGCACTGCTCAGGGGCCCCGGGGCCGGTTGTAACCTCGCAGCGCTCCGAAAGCGGCCCGAACTAGAACAAAAACCAACGTAGCACAAGTGAGCAACATAGAATTTAATGTCTATATTCTAACAGTTGACGGATGAAAGCCTGCAGCAGGAAAAAAAAAACAAAACAAAAAAAAAACACCACCACACACACAAACCCAATCCCGTCTCTTGTTATTGATAAATGGGTTTTGACAGTCTTTCTCACCCCTGCTTTGTTTGCAGCCTTGAGCCGGAAGCTGTAGGTTTTTCCAGGCATTAAACCACCCACAGAGCAGTCCAGCTCTGGACCCTGGTAAACCTCCCTGCTCTCTTCAGACTGCGGCCCACACACTTCTACGCTGTAGCAGGACACTGGGCTGCCTCCGTCTACCTGAGGGGCACCTGGGAAATGTATGCGAACGGTGCTTAGAAAGCGGCCCGAATCAAACGGGCTAATATATTCACTGTATTCAGAGATAAAACAGATACAGTGTTCACAATCAAAGCTAATGTCTTTGAGGTACATCAGTAGACAAATAAATGCATCAACAGAAGCTAGAATACAGCCCACACAGATCTGAGTTGGAGAGGAATGACTCACCCCAGCGCAGTTGCACCTCCCTGGCTTTGGGCTTGCCCACCAGCCGAGGGGGCTGGCAGGGCCCTGGGGGCACTGCGGGAGTCTGGACCTGCAGGGTCTCCGACAGCTTGTAAGGGAAGACAACACACGACTTAGCACATAGACAGAACAACAAATGGGCAATCCCCCCCTCCTCCCTGATCCTCGTTTTCTCTTGCTTATCCAACGGATTTTGGCTGCGACATACCACAAAGCAAACAAATAGGGCTGCTGTGTTTCTTACTCGGCTATAGAGAAGTCGGACGAGGAAAAAAAGGTCTTTTTCGGGCTCGGGTTCTGTGATAAAAGGCGAACATGTGAGTGTTATGTCACATTGTGCTGGGCCAAAAGGCAGGAGCTCGCCACCGTGAGTCATATTTCTTTACAAGCCCAGTCATGAATAAATGCATGCGCTAACAGCTGATGAAGAAATTAATGAAGAGCGTCTGTGAACTGGACTAATTAAGAAAAACATCCTCTGACACATGCAGGGAGGGTTAATCGATTAGCGGGGCTTTGTCTTGTACTTACACACCAGGAAGCATAGTCTAATCTCCCAACACAGGAGACTGAATGACAATTTCCTATTAAAACTTACCATAAATAGAGTGCATATCTGGAATTATTCATGTAAAATTTATCAGATTAAGCATAGGATGGGAGTTATAACTGCCTCCCTTAATAATTACTGTACTCTAAGGGCTGTGAAATGAAACGCCAACAAAACAGCAGAGGGAAAAACAGTGCGTGGATTGATACAGCTGGAATGCAGAATGGGGGAGAAATTATGGTACTGAAATATTCCAGTTGACTAATAATACATGTGTCATAGTTTAATAACTGGTGTAGCTGCATGTGAATGTACATTAATGTAATAAAACAGGCATAATGTAGTGACTCTACCTGAAATTTACTGTAACACATCAACAAAATTTGGGATGCGATGGCGTGTGTGCGACTGTGTGTCCACGTGCGCTGATGCTCAGTGACTCACCAGGCTCTGCCCCCCCTCGCTCATGCAGTAAACTCGCGTCTGGTAGGAGCAGCCGGGCTTCAAGCCTTCACACACATGCTCCATAGCTGGCCCTGAATACACCAACTCCCACGACAAACCTGAGACCAGGAAAGGTATAATGGATTAGAGTGGAAACAGAGCTTTTTTTTCCCTCTTTTGTTCGATACATCTTGCTTTAATTACTAGCCACGCGTTTTCTTTATCAGCCCCTTGTTACTCACCGCTTAAGCCTTCAGACAGTTCCACCACGTACTTAGTGACTTCCGCTCCACCGTTATCTTTCGGAGGCTCTGAATTTGAAAAAACCAGGACCAAAAACATTAGAATATTATCAGACTGTAATACGTGGTGAGTGAGTGAGTGAGGGAAAAAAAGATCAAATGAAAACTGAAAAATAAACCTGTATTTGTTTTATTTTATCATCTCTAGTGCTACGTTAGGACTAAGAATCAAACTTCACTATGATCAAGTCACAAAAAATGTTTATTTATTACCAAACTTCAAGTTGCATTTGCAGCTTTTATATCTTTTTGTTAGTAATATTACCTTTACAGATAAGTATTTTTGTTGTTTATGCTGGAAAACTGTCTTCAGTGGGAAAAAGGACAGTTGAAACAGAAAACTGAAGAGCTACATATTTTATATTTTTGATGTTATGAAGCTGATGCTATTGCATAAATGCACAACTGATTTGTACCATTTTGTACCAATTAGTAATCATTTTTCTTTTCCTAAAATGTACAGTTTGTAACAACACCCGACCATAACTGTCACTGTCACACCAGTTTCAACAACAAAGTAATAAAAGATTCCAACTGTAAACCTGTTAAAAAACAAAGATGGACAAACGTTTCCCCAGAAACAGTTAAAAAAATCTGGCTAAAACAGGAGCATTTTTAGACAAAACAAGTGGCTCTGGTGAGGATGTTACATTTACTATCTTATTATGAGCAGTGAAGTGATTGTACTCAAGGCCACAGCTGCAGAGAACTCATATAGTATTGTAAAAAAAAAAAAAAAAAAAGCAATGTATTAGAACTGAAAAATATTTAAAATAGCATATAGAATATATTGATGATATAACACTAAAACATAAAATGAAAAAAACAACAACCTTGGGGTCATTGTAGATCACACCTTCCTTTTCGACCCAGCAGCAAAGCTTAAACTTGAATAAACACTTATTCTTTTATAAAACAACCAAAATCCATTAACAAATCATCCAAACAGGTCGAACATTAGGCTTTTTTCCTCTTCTAAGTTTGTTCAAAAAATCATTTTGGTAAGAATACCAAGAAATCTGACACTGTCTCCGGAACTGCAGACATGTTTTTCATTTTGAAAATTGGAAGCAAAGCCCGAGCGCAGCAGTGAGTGATGTGTTTGTCCAGTGAGGTGTAGGAAGGAATCGTGCTGATGTCTGCATGAAGGAGAGAACTGTCAGTCAACTATTGTACGGACTACTCAGGATGTCATCTGTCTCTAGTAGATTCATTTATGGTCTTGCCAAAGCACAATGAGAAATGTGAAACTGTTAACTGGCCATGCCAGGCTGTGAACAACATGTTGGACTGAAAAATGTTTGGTTGAGGGAAAGGGGAAGTGGCAGGAAAACACTTACCCCAGGCCATCTTGAAGCTGTTGGGCTGGACTCTGCCCCTGATGACAGGCCTGCAGGGGCTGCCGGGTTTGTCGGGGTTGGTGATGAACTCTACCACCTGGCTAGGGTTACTTTTACCCTCTGAGTTGTATGCTGCCACCTGGAGGAAGCGAGTCAACACTGACAGTTAGGACCGATATTTTACTGTCAGACAATTGGCTGCTGTTTACACAGACAGTCAATGAGGGCAAGTGTGTAAAGGTCAGTATGTTTCCTGGTAACAAGCGCCGACTAGAAGGGTAATGAAGGGATCTGAGAGAAAGGGAGAACACACTCTAATGCCTGCAACATTAACACCCTTAAACAAATAGGAATCATCAAAGAGCTCCAGCTTTTTAGATCTACAGATACTATAGCCTATCTCCAGAGACTGTACAAACACCACAAGACAAAAATGAGACGTTAAACTTTAGAGATATTTGCATTTCAGCGTGGCATATCTGCGATAATATGGAAATGTGTGCCGAGTACAGCTCATTCTCATACAGTAGAAGGACGAACCTGCTCAGCAGCCAGTGGCCTCTCACACCGTGCAGCTGGATAATTAGGAATAAGGGAGGGAGTTTTCAGAGGGACTATGAAGTAATGAGCATTGCTCTCATTTGGGCATATGCGGGGTTGTTTGGGTAATGCAATACCATTTATGTCTGCATCATGTTTAAGGAAGCTGTGGCGCTTACTAATTCTCTTATCAGTCTACACAATAATACGATTTCGTGTTCTTAAATGCTAGAGAAAATAAAAAGAGCGCTGGTTGTTGTCGGTGGCTGCAGGCGAATTAGAAGCATTAAGTAGCGAGCCTCTCTGAAGGCTGTGATGCAGCTCCCAGCTTTAATCCACTTAAAAGTATCAACAAAGCTATTTAGCCAATATGACTATGAAAATGTTGTGAAATATTCCAGGAATAACAACCATGGCTTGAAATTAAAGCCAATGAGGTCGTTTATGTTAATGTCAGCCATTAGAAGCTGCTCTAAAACATCCCGGTTCAAATGGATTCACGTTCCAAAAACCCGACACCTTTTGACCTGAAGTCAGCTTTAATTCAGGACTTATTAACATCTCAGTTGCATTATTTGGACTCCATAATAGGTGTACTGCTTCATTAGTGCTAAGTAAGTGTTTCAGTGTCTGTTACATAGACTTTGTCTGACAGATGTGACTGACGGTTTTCTCATCTACTTTCAGTTTATTGAATAAAAGGTCCAATCAAGCGAAAGTGAACATCAACATGAAAAAGTACATTTGCACATGACTGGGCTAATTTTTTTTACCTCAAGATCTCTATTTTATGGGACTGTTATCTTTTTTAAAATAATACTTGTAAAAAAAAAAAAAAAAAAAAAAAAAGGTTAGAACCCATTCTATGGACTGTACTTGTTGCACCTTAGCTCAAACTTGACTCTAAAAATTATATCTAAAAATGTGAAGATTTATTCAATCTGTCACAATTAAAAAGTCTTATCGAGAAATTACTCTTTATTTATATATAAGAGTTGTCCAGGTGTTACTATGGTAACCTATAAGAAAAGGTACCTGTTGCTCAGTCCTGTTATGATATCTCCAGGATAGTTTGATAGAATGCTGCAAAATTTGGCAAAAAAACAACAACTGTGAACTGTGTGGATATGTGACAGGCTAAATCAGTTTCACCATGACCTTCTGAAGCATTTACAAGTTTCCTCATTTATGTTTTCAACTCGTCGCTGGTTTCTCTTTGTTTGTTGCTCATTGTGATGTTAATGCATTTTTTTTTTATTTTTTTTTTTTCCACTTGAGTTTTTATTGAAATTTTATAACCACATAGTCAACAAAAACGAACAAATAAACCTCGCTTGGGTGCACTTAGATGACACTACATTCACATTTTGCAGTTTTAGTTGCTGTATCTGCTCTCACCCTGAAATCATGTGGATTGAAAGACGCTGTTCTTCATGTTACTGGCTTTGGCTCAACAGTAAATTACACTCGGCTTCAGACACACACGGCTCCATGAGTTTATAACTAAATAAAGGAAGTTCAGTATGTCCGTCGTGTTGTCATGTTTCTTTTAACTAAGCACTGTGATCTCATTAGGGTGTTGATGAAAGACACTTAATAATCTGACGCAAACGACTAGAATGAGAAACATCGGTTCAGCCGATTTGGGTACGAGACTGATAATGCAGTTAAATGGCAGCTTTTGAACTTTACTTTTTGACTTTACAAGAGCGGGAAAAAAATGAGATTATGAACAAATGAGGTCGACATCATAAGGTTTGTTAGATCCAGAGAATGGGTAGATTTTACCAAACCACGGATGATCTCGAAACATTTATGATGGTGGCAGATGAGCTTGTGCAGGGGTTCTGCAGGTATCAGCAAATCTAGTTTTTTATATTTTTTGTTTCTCAGCCTTTTTATTGGTATTTATGCAAAAACTGTACAGACAGTATGTTGTGGACATTTGTCGATACAAACAAAAACAATCCCCTCCCCCCACCTTGCTCCTACAGAGCTCCACCTCTAATTAAAAAAAAAAGAAAGGTAAAGAAAAATATCACTGTACCATTTACCAGATTGGCTTTGATTCCGAATTCAACCTCAAATATTGCATACATTGTTTGATATTGTACACAAGATACAGTTAAACCTAATTTAATGCTCTTTTTCTCCCCTTAGTTTTTATTTTATTATTATTTTTTTTTTTTAGTACAATACAATGTATACATTCAAATAGAGTTCAATTCGTTTCCTCTCCTCTTTCATAGCTGCATGTACATTTCCACAAACCTCCACTGGCCACAGTTTTAATGTAACCATCTGGCCCTGGGGTTGTATTATTTTTTTAGTGTTGAGATCACCTACTTAACCTTCCATTCTTTAATTGGTTCATCTCGTTCCCTTGCTGCCGTTTCAGCCAATTCTGGCAATATTATGTTTTTTAAAAAGCCTGCAATTTTTTGTCATCAGTTCAAGTGTCTGTATTTTTAGGGATTTAGAGAAAAGAGTCCAAAGATTCTGCTATTTTATCTAGTTTTAATCTAATGGTTTTTAATGCTCTTTTTAATGTCGTTTTAGACACATCTAATGCCCATGTCCGAGTGCAGATACAGTTTTACATATAGTTTTATGACGGTTTATCGCGGACAGCCTTTAACCAGGTTTTGAACGATTCCTCCTCCAATCACTTCTGCTGAAACTTGCATTTATCTGACATTTGCGAATATCCCCTCTGCTCTTTTGCCAATCATCACACTATATTTCCGATCAAAATTATTAAATGAACTGAAAGCAAAATAAATCGGGAATAACGATGCTTTTTTCCATTAGGTGTATTTAATTCTTTAATGCCTCTGGACATTGAATTTAATGCTTTTTAATGCTATTTAAGGCCTTCATTTTCACAAAATCTATTTAATGGCTTTTAATGCTTTTTGCGTTTAGTATGATCTTTAGGGATAAAGGAAAGATAATCACTCTGTTCTGACTGCTTTGTTAAATAAAGTTGTTTTGAAAAGTCTAAAAATTTTAGCAAAAAGGAAGATATGATTTGTTTCACCAAATACAATTTCCAGCAAAAAAGACAAAAAAATACATGAGCTTGACTGTCGCTCGGTACTCTCCAACTTCACTAGTGGTCTGACTCATCACCGGCTTCACGACTCGATTAGAATTCGCTTGTCAACCATTTGTGATGCATCTTACTGGTTGCGTCCCCGGTTTTCTATAGTTGTGCACATTTGCTTTCCCATCAGCGAATGCAGTTTTCAAACAGGTGATTCTGAACCCCCTCCCTCCTTATTAAGAATAGATTAAAATAAATAATGAGGCTACAACAGTCTGTCATATAAACAGCTGTATTTTCCCACAGCAGCGTCTGTGTGAACCGCCTCAGTCTGTGGCCATGACTAAACAAAACCCAAATCCATCTGCAGACAGAGCATTATGAGTAGAGATGGAGCTGATAAAAATACAGTTTGTTTTCACACAGAAAGGCAATGTCACTTCCTCAAATAAACACCACAAACTACATTCATTACATATTACCTAGTGTTGCCCTTCAACAACACAGACTATAGTCTTACAATGACCTGAAACTATTGTCGTGTGCAGACTCACTTAACCGAGATGCTAATGACGCAAATTAATTTGGAGATAAAGTGAAGGTGAACTGTTATCCAGGGTTCCTACACAAAATTCCACACTTTTTCCGGAACCAAATTTCCAGATGTCATGGTAAAAAAAGTTCCGACCAGTCTTTATATTTGGGATGTATGAGACAGTTGTTAGAGAATTTACAACTACCCATTCTGAGTTCTGCCAATGATCATACAAGGCAGGTTGAATATCTCGCTCATGAACAGTGTGTGGACGTCACCTGTCCGTCGAAGCAGCAGTGAAACTTGACAACACCTGGGCGGGCCTTAAAATTGGTTGGAGGATGAGAAGAGCAGGAGGCGGGGCATTCAACTTGTCAATCTGCCCAAATGTTTTCTGGGACGCGTAGCCTACTGTATGTGCTCTCACAAATATTTTTGCTGTGCTAGCAAGCGCTTTAAAAAAAAGATTGATCAATTTCTTTTTTTAGATATTCATAATTTTATGTTTGTGGTAACAGTCTTGGAAACATGAATATTTTTTCCAGACATTTGTTTCCATTTTCCATACTTTACCAGACCTGGAAATGTATCAAATCAAAATTCCACACTTTTCTACACTTGCGTAGGAACCCTGGTTAATAATAAAATGTACAGCAATGAAAATGCACCTAACCACACAAACTCTATTTTGCAATATACAAACCAAACCAAACTCAGAACCAACAGCTTCTGAAACCATGAAAGCTACAGCTGCAATGAACAAATGAACCGACTCAATGGGGTGAGTCAAAATGTTAACAGCAACTAATCGGCCATAAGTTATGAAACCGAAAGGTGCTCTGAGCATGTCTGTGCGTTAATTTCAAAGACAGAAACTGCTCTGTTCTTACTTTGATTCTGTACAGATTCTCAATGCAAAGTAACTCCTCTTTGAACATCTGAGAACTTGGTGGAGTAGAAGGACGCCATAGAGAGTGGTATGGGCTTTGGGAATGGGGAGGTTAATGAAACTGCTGAATGAAGAGTACGGGTGGAGATCTGAATGGTGAGTAGTGAACGCAGATAAGGTGGAGTTTTAGCTGTGAGGGTTTTGTAGATGTATATGAACCAGTGCAATTGTGTATAAGAGTGAAGGGAGGGCCAGTTGACCAGTGAGTACAGACTGCAATGGTGAGTGTTGTAGGGAGCTCCACTAGCAAAGTGTAATTTTTATTTATGTTGCATACTCCCCATTATTTATTTACTGCATTGGTGCAGAAGTCTGCATTGTGATCCATGTTAGAATCGAGAAATGTCCACGTATCTACCCCTAACTGTGGTTTGATTGTGGTCTTTGGAGGCGATATTGACTTGGAGGGTTGGGATGTTAGTGATAATATTCCCATTATCACCCCCATCGCAACCCAAGGTGACAGACAAAGAAATATAGCGCGGAACACTTGCCTGCCCCCACATTTGGTAGCAGCACTGCCAGCCAACAAGTCACAGTTGCTCTAATAATTTGCTTATAAGCTTCTCACTGGGGCCACACATGTGATGAGCAGTCGAGTCCTCCTGCTCAGACTGTCATTTGCCCGCTGCCCTGCTGGCAGAATCCTGAAAATAGATGAGTCATAAGGCCACAGCAGGCCTTAGCATCCCCCCCACCCCCCTCTGCCTGAAGCTTGTCCCCTCACACACTCAATTAAATCTGTAGATCATCTGCTATGCTTTGGCACGAACATCACTGGACTACCTTACCCGAAACTTGTACTTAGTGCTCCTGTGAAGGTTCTTGATGGTGCAGGTCAGCTCGTCGCCATCGTAGCTTGGTTGGAAGCCATATCCCTGAGACAGACGGGGAAAAAAAACCAAAAACAGGTGAGCGATGAGTTAGCAGTGGAGCGCAGAAAACAAAGCAATAGGCAGCAGACAAACAGCTACAGGGGGAGAGAGGAAGTTTTTGTGTATTTTCCCTGGCAGGGCCTTATGTATGCAGGAAGCTACTCAGGAAATGGTGACAGCAGAAGTTAATTTTAGAACAAACTTTGAAGTGAAGTGTCACTAAAATAAAATGTGAAATGTACAACTGTTTCCTTTTGGCTAGGTGGAAAAGAGTGAACAGAAATAAAGAACATGCAAAATAACAACATGACAGTGCATATCAACCATGAATATCTGTTGCAGGGTGGCCGTGAGGATTTTGTTCCTGCTGGTCTGGTGTCCAGAACGGATTTATTCTACCATGCAAATATAATGTTGATGACAGCAACAGTGGTAATTAAGCAAAACAAACCCCAATGTAGTGGTTTCAGATAGAAAAATCCTCATTATAATGCTGCTGTGATTTGCATATTTTTTATTTTATTGTCAGACAGAACACCTATGAATTAATATCTTAGTTGCAGAATATAAACACTTCATATTAATAACCTCTTAACCATCTTCGAGCTGCTATGCTGAGGTGTTAAAAATCTTAATCTGAATCACGAAGTCGTCAGTGACATGTAAACATATGCATGTGTTAAAGACAGTAACCATGCGTGGACTTTAATGTCAAATAAAATAATCAACTTTGTGAATGTTAGAGGTGAAATGGAGTCCTAGACTTTATCTCTTGTACAGCCCTGTCTGACTCTGGGCAGCTTACATCAGCAATAAACTAAAGACTGAAAACACAACAGCAGTAAGTGGAGTTTAATCAAACAATAAAATCAGAGGTCTTGTGATATGTCAACAGAAACACAATATCAGCTGACTGTGGATTTACACAGCTGTTTTTCGGTTATTCTCTTAGTACAGTCCGCAAATCTTTATCAACACTAGTGACAAGACATGATGACAAAGGGTTAATAATAAAACAACAAGTAGTATCGCAGAGAAGAGGGGAGGTTTCTGTGGAGTTAAGTTTTAGTCCTAGTTTTGGAAAAATAAATGCAACTGATTTGGATGCTAACCAGGCAAAAGCTTCAGTTGGCAGAAATCAAAGGGAAAATATCAGAATTTTAAAAAGTCCAAAACATGGACTGTAAATAAAAATTTTAAGCCGTATCATGTGCTACCACAAATATCTCAAACTGGGAAGCTGCGCTGTTGCTTGTGCACAGTCAGACTGAGTAAATCATGTCTCTATTAATACAAAAGAGTTATATACTTAGTATTACAGACATTATCACGCTAAAAGGGATCAATTTTGGAGATGTTTGACATTGCCGTTTTGCTTCAGCAACTGAGTCATGCACAGTGTTTTCTGTGAGTTAACACTGAATATGGTCCAAAAATGATTTTCTAGACATATTTGCATTTTACTGAGCCAGACACACCTATTTTTCAAATAAATCCAAAGTGGGAAAAACAGATTGGATACCAGAAAATATCCTTTAAATATATGCTCTTTGAAATTTAATGGCATGCAACTCTTAAGATATAGAAATTGCTGGGTCATTTATATATGATGCAGCATTAACACATTGATGCACAACCGTCTGGACCCTATAGTCTTCTGTGAATGAGTAAAAAATGACCCGTGTTAAAATTAATGTTTTTATGCCACTTTGGTTGTTTTGTCATGTTAAAAATAATCATTCGTAGTATATATTGGTCCACAAAATGATTTCATTTAAAATATTTAGAAAATTTGAAAAGTCAAGTATAACATATATAGTATATAACAGTAATAGGGCAATGTCAAAACCCATTTTATGAGTAAGTCCTTTGAATTTGCTGTAGAATGAATGAATGAATGTAGAAAGAATCGAAAGTTCAGATGAAATTCCATTGAAAATGAATACGGGTCATTTTGACCCACCTATGGAATGTTGAGGTAGTAATACAAAAACTACAATTTCATAAAAGCTATGAAAAGTCAATTAAAAATTTAAATAGCATAATGTGACTAACATTTTTTTAAGGGATACCAGGAATATGAAATAAGTAGCGTGTTGACTCATGGGGAACCACGGGTCATATAATTACCGATATTTAGGGACTGAAGTTAGTAAATGTGTCGTTACTGTTTTAAAGTTCATTTCCCATTATGCAGCGTGGTACTGCGCTTCCGGTTAACATTTCCCATCATGCAGTGTGGTACTGTGCTTCCTGTCAGCCATCATTGACTGAAGTTAGTAAATATGCTGTTCCTGTTTTTAAGTTCATTTCCCATCATGCAGGGTGGTACTCCGCTTCCGGTCGACTGAGCACCATGATTGTAAGGCTATTGTATTCCAAAATGACTAATATCTCCAAAAATATTGGTCCTCGCAACTTGCTGAGATATTTAATGTGGATATGGGACTATTCCTCAACTGTAGGTGCCCAATTGGGTAGTTGAAAAGGTCTCAATTTCTCAAAACTGTGCAGACAAACACACACATGCTCTGAGACCTTCCAGTATTATGATATAGGTAATGACTTTTCAGGACAAAGATATTGCAAGAAAACAGCCTCACCAGGGCGTTTTTGACCCACTTATCCATCTATGGGTTAAAGTAATCCATTAAAACAAATAAAGGTTGGGGAGACGTACCGAGCCTTCCTCCTCCATCTCCAAAATGTAGTAGATGTCGTCCTCCTTCGGAGAGCTAGTGGGCCTCTGCCATTTCAGACACAGCCAGGTCACTCCTGCCATCTCCAGCTCTGGAGGGAAGGGTGGCAATGGCACACTGCATGAGGTGAACAGGTCCACCACTTCACTGAACTCGCTGGGGAGGGCAGAAAGACACAGGACGGGAGAGGATGGGAGAGAGACAGGAGAGACGGCGTGAGAGAGAGACACGTGAGCACACGGATGGAGACGGTGAATGAAACGACTCGAACGGTCACATAAATATAAAAAAAAAATGGACGACGGGGAACGTTCCATCCCGGACGCCAGCGGGTACGCAAAGACGCCTACCTCACGCCCATGTCGTTTTTGGCTGCGAGGCGGAACGAGTATCTGGAAGCTGGTGAAAGCTTGGTCACTCTGTACTGCTTCTGAGGTCCATAGTAGCACTGCTCAAACGTCCCAGTGCCCTTTCCCTTCAGAGAACAAAGAGTGAAACTTTAAGAACAAGAAACTCCATGGGTTCATCTGTACAGTGCACAACTGGGTTCACATTTCCTGCATTTTACCACAAAATTTCATACCTCATCCCACTGGAGAATGTAGTTCTGGATTTTGGAACCGTTGTCACATGGAGCCTGACAAAAAACAGCACAATCACATAAATGTATAAAAAACGTAATTATTTTAATTTAATAGTAGTATACAGTACATAGTAGTTTCATTTCAGAGTTAATACCCATGTTTTCTTTTCTGTCTATTTTAGTCACATGACGCACACAGGAATTAGTGCTTGACTGCATAACCATTGTTTTTGATGGTCTAATATTTTTTTCCTCGACTGTAAAAATACAATAGACATTACTTTCGGTCCTGTTTTTACTCTTTAGTATTTTATACTCCAGCTCAATCTTCCTTGTGTTTTACCTTCCATTGGAGTACAAGTGTGTTCTTGGTCCCGTTGGCCTTCTTGGGAGGATTGGGTGGATCTGGCTCACAGGTTAAAGTGGTGAAGCTCACAGCCTCCGACAGGCTTCCCTGTAAACAGTTACACATGGCCTGGACCCTGAGGAGGAGACAGAAAAAGCACAGTTGTTAGGAAAAAAAAAGTCTCTGATGCATTAAGTCTGTATTTAAAACCCAAAGCAGGTGGAGGTGGTAAAGGCCTGACCTGACATGATAATCTGTTGCTGGTCGAAGGTCTTCTAAAGTTGCACTTAATTCTTCCCCGCTGCAAATAAAAAGATGTACAAACACATTTTAGTGGTGTTCTGAATTAACGGTATTTCTAACACCCGTTCTCATATCCCGGTGCTTACCAGTACATGCTCTTGTACTTCCCATCTTTGCCATTAAAGGAGATGGAGACCTCGTAGCTGAGGGGCTCTGGGGGGCTGCTGTCATCCTCTGCATTTCCATTCTCATTATCTGATTTGGTGGGTGCACTCCAGCTCACTACTGTTCTTCTGGCCTGAATGTCCGACACCTACCACAGTAAAGATTTATGGGTAAGAAAAAAAATATATTCACATTTTCTCACTTTCTTGCACTTGATAATAAATATATTTAATTTCACTACTTCAAATCAAATCCCAAAGAGAATTACATCTGGTTGTTATTTATGGTATACCAGGATTTGCTCTTTAAAAAATGGTTTTCTTCCTAAATTCCCAGCTTACCTAAAAATATATATTGCTCATATGTTGCTAGAAAAAGAAACAGGGATTGGCATATTCAAGCTGATGCATCTGTAGGGTTTTTTTTAGCACTTTCTGTGGAATCACATGATTTTTCATTCTGTTTTGAGGAGGTTTAAAAATAACTTGAGCTCAACACATGTGGAAGATCTCAATCAGATCAAATCACCTCCTCAGCTTACTCCTATAGCTGGCTTCTCTGCCCTTCAACAACATAGTAAAGAAAGCAAGAGCGCTTTTAGAGTTGAACTGGATGTTTTTTTTTGTTTGTTTGTTTTTTACAGTAAATTCATCTGGTTCAGATCAGTTATGCATGAGTCACATAGCCTGCGGGTCAAAAACCAGTCAATCAAAGGGTCCAATCTGGCCCCTGGGATGAATTAGTGAAATGCAAAAGTGACACTGAAGATATTAATCAATGGTGTCAAAATCATGTTAGTTCAGGGGCCACATAGAGGACATTTCTATCTTAAGTGACTCAGGCCAGTACAAAAATAATAATATAACCTATAAATAATGACAGCTCCAAATTGTTCTTTGCTTTTGTGTAAAATAAGTACAACTACAGTGACAGAAAAAATTATTAGACCATCAAAAGTCATCAAAAACAATGGTTATGCAATCAAGTACTAACTCCTGTGTGTATCATGTGACTAAAACAGAAAAGAAAACATGTACACTGTACGACTGTACATGGAAATTTTTACATGTATGAACTCTCTTTTCATAAAAAAATTAATGAACAAATATGAACAACATGAAATGTCTTAAGAGAAGTGCAATTTTAACAGCATTCTACCTGTTCCTAAATGTTTTGTCTTTCCACTTTTAACACAATATTGTTAAAACTGTACTTATTTTTCTTGAGAAACTTCAGGTTGTTCATGTTATTCATATTTTTCTAAAGGCTAATTTGCAGATGTAAACATTTTCATGATGTAATTTTACTTTTCCACTGTTATTATTTTACCAATTCCGCCTCAGATCATGCTGGGCTGAATGTGTCCGCTGAACTAAAAGGAGTTTGACACCCCCAGTCTAGTCGCTCCGACTCTCATCCAGTCTCCTCTGTATTCATTCATTAAGCTGCTCTAAACACATAATCATCCATCTTGAGGGCTATTGCAAATAACTGCAATGTCTGTTTATATTCAAGTGTCTCAAGTGTAATCTTACATTGTGCAAACACAAGTTAAAAAAAGTATTTCTTTCAAAACCAAGCTCATATTTACTGATTGCGTGAATGTTAAGTGGCACATTAGGGAAAAGAAATCCCCACATGGATACTAGTCAGCAAGTCTCACTCCATTAAGAAGATGGGAGTGACAATTCATCATGGATGTTAATAGAATGTTTAATGATGCAACACTTTTGCACAGTTACTACTATTTTTTAATGAACACAGCTTTTGATAGACTTTTAACATCATGTAAATTACTTTAATTAGAGCAAGAAAGCAAAAAGATGATGATAAGATAGTAAAAGAAGTACTAACCACTGGTTTACTGATGGTACTCAACAGAGCCAACAGGGCCTGAGCTTCTTCATCCAGCTCTGAGGAGACAAAATATACACATATGAAACATCATCTCAGCCTCATAATAGCAGGAAACGGAACTAATGAACCGGCTGACTTGTGATCATCTCTGTGTGAAGTGTGAAATTAATATGTTTTAAGGAACATTGTTGTTTTAAATTATTGATGGTGTTAAATATGCAAGTTCTTAGTTTAGCCTTAAATGTATTGTATGGTTTTAAAACGGACTTTTATAGTGTTAGATGTGTATTTTTAGTGTGGATGTATGGCTGTGATTTCTATTTGGTGTGATTTCTGCCACTTCTGCCTTGGCCAAGACGATCTTGAAAAAGAGATGTTTAATCACAATGACATTTTTCCTGGTTAAATAACAGTTATATAAAAAAAATACAGTTACAAAAACATGCTACGGTGTAATTTTTGTGTTATTTAGACCACATAGTATTGGCTGTAATGATGAACAATCGATGATAATGACAAAATATAAAAGGGGCATTTGTGGATGGACATCAAAACCTGTATCAAAAATGATTAAAAAGAACATTAGTCATGATTAGGGATGCAACGGTACTTGGGGAAAACCGTGTACCGTTCGGTCCGCCCTGCACGGAACACTGCCCACCGCGGGATTTCAGTTCGATTGATTTCTCTCTCTCCCGACATGCATGTGAGAATGCAGCGCCAGGAAGTCCCGCCCCTTTGTGGGAGACAGTGGACAGAGGCGTGGCTTCAGACTCAACACACATCGGAGTCCTGTACAGATCCAACACTTTTTCAAAACCAGAACCGGCCCGTACCCACGTAAATGAGACCCACAACCCAATCCAACCTGTGATTAAACGCATTGTCTACACAGTAACTCAATTTAAGTTCCCGTGGGTTCCCGATCCAGCGCTGTGACACACATACAAAACCGTGACACGCAATAACAAGGAAATGAATATGGTAGACAACCGTGGTGTTTTTATACCGCTGTTTTCTTTTACATCCCAATGCAGAACAGGAATTTATTTATTTAAAAAAAGCCCCTTTTGGCCTTATGTGTGCATGTGCCTGTTTTATACGATCGTATACAAGTAGTCGAGGAATAAAAAGGGTTCTGTTGTCCAGTACAGAAAGTGCGATTTTATTCAGCACAGTGATATAATTTGTTCCTACTGTAAAATTCAGTTTTTGTTGACTAGCAAAATAAAAAATATACACGGTTATTCACAAAGAACGAACCGATTTCATTACGCAATATTTGATATATAGAAAATGCCAGCCAAGTCCCAAGTATTCTACGACAATCAACTTTAATTTCTTGTCTTACAAGTGTTCAATGTGTCCACCACCTGCAGCACAGACAACATCAATGCGAGAAGAGGAATCATCGCAGACGCGTATCAGCATATCAAGATCCACTGAGTTGATCGCTGTTGTTATTCGATGTTTAAAGTAATCGAGGTTAGTCATTCAAAACTTAGAAAACTGCTCTTTCAAATGGTCACTGACTTATTCCATGA
>JAPTYQ010000010.1:11427983-11461604 GCA_029814465.1 Ostorhinchus cyanosoma
TGTGTGTGTGTGTGTGTGTGTGTGTGTGTGTGTGTGTGTGTGTGTGTGTGTGTGTGTGTGTGTGTGTGGGAGAGAGAGAGGCTGAAAGGGAAGTTAATCTGAGTGTCGTGAGTGAAAGAGGAGAAAGAGGAGGACAGCAGGTGGTTTGGTTCTCCCCTCTCCTCCCCCTCTCCTCCTCTACCTCACCTATTCATCCATTGTTGAGCAAATTCTTCTCCTTCACTCCTTCACAAAGACCCCATCTGCCTCTTTTGTCTCTCTCTCTCTCTCTCTCTCTCTCCCCCCTCCCTTCCCCCATCATTTCTCACTCTTCACCAGGACAAGAAAAAAAAAGTTTGGAGCTCTGTCACTGTGTCCTCTCCCTTTTCCTACATGTGTTTTTTTTGTTTGTTCTCTTTTTTTTTTCTTCTAAAAATATGCAAAAAGTAGGAAAAAGAAAAGGGATTATGGAAGTGGGGGATTTATAAATGCAATAGAAAAAGAGAGAAAAAAGGACGTGAGACTGTGCAGCTCTTTATATTGTTATTTATCATGTGGATGAGTCCTATCGCCTCACAGTGGACAAAACACAAATTCATATTTATGCTCCTTCATAACCTCTTGTTTTGTCTCTCTCCAACAGTAAAATCACTGAACTCTTGACTGTTAATCTGTCAGCACAGAAGGAAGACGACGAGGGGACGACTGACAGTTTTAACAGAGACGTTTATAGACGGTGATGGACAACTGAGCAAAATTCAAACAAAAACTGATTTCTAAATCTGTCGTCTTCTTCTAAATCAAGACTCATTTAACTCAGATTTAACATGACCATCCTCATATTTTACAGAACTTGATAATTTAGTGTCTCTGGTAGAATTCATAGCTCTCATTTTAGAAAAAAAATAATCTAATTGAAGGGGGGATTGCTTTTTCCAAGATGAAGTTTGTATGATTTATTCTTAGTATGTTTTAATGTGCTATATTTTTCATTCCATATCTGATTTTGTCACACTTGGCTTTACCATTTCAATATGTAATGTCCTGCTTTGTTGATCAGGTCTCCTTTATATATTTTAATGTCGATGGATGTAATTAGTAAAAAGTAAGAAAAGGTTTGTAATATTCTTTATTTTTGTATGTTTGTTTTGAAGATAAAAGTGATATATTACACAATAAAATCTATAATACTAAAAAATTATCAATGTAGTTATTTTATCTATTATTTTTTCCATGTATGATCATCATTTGTGAAGCAGACCCACAACAAACAACCAGGTCAGCAGGTTAACAGAATAACAAACATGGATTGATTTAATTCGTCCTCTAACTCAGTTCAGTGCTGAAGGAAAAGTTCATGCCCTCCCAGTCTCATTTCCTCTGTGTGCGTTTTGAGTGGATGGCTGATCTATTCATTTGTCTCTGTTCACTTCTGTGGTGCTTTGAAATCTGCAGCATACTTAAAGTAAAAAATGAAAAGAATATGTAAAACAAAAGTCTTGTTCCATATCAGAGCAGATTTTACAGAATTAGTATAGAGGATTAAATATGAAATGAATCACACAGTTAAAAAAGTCCAAATCTATGATATAATCAACATATCAATATAAACCTATTGAGTTCAAAAAGTTAATGGACTCGACAATTGATTTTCATGATGCTGCTCAGTTTCTCTAGATGCCAGTTCAGCCACAAGATCATGAATGAGGCTGAACAAAAAAATGATCTTTTCCAGGAGGGATAGTCCTGAATAATGCAACCGAGCTGTGCTTAATTTAATCTGGATTTACTCCTTAAAACCTGGTATTAAGACGATCTTGGAAACCAAATAAATTGGTCTCTTTAAAAGACAAAACCATTCAAAATATTATCAAATACTACAGTGTTGAGTGTGTGACTGACCTGTGAGATAGCAGGTGAGTGGGCCATTCCCAGTGAGTGTCCACTGAGCTGCTGGTGCTGATGGTGTGGACTGTGGAGCCCCCCCAGGTGTGCCTGGCTGTGGAGAGGAGGGCTGACCTGGAGAGGAGGGGTGGACGCCGCCGCCACACTACCCAGGGACAGAGCTCCCTGGTGGGGGACGCTGGGCCGGGGGACTGTCCCTCTGGAGGACAGAGCCTGGAGCTGGGGGTGCATCTGGGCGTGAGTCGGGGGGAGGTGGGCGCCGAGGCCGGGGCTCGAGGCGTGGGAAGGGTGAGACGAGTGAGGGTATGCCATGTACATACCAGGGTGCTGCGGGGGAGGGAGGGTGTGAGGGTGGTTGAGGGAGCTGGAGGAGGGGTGCTGGCTTGGGTGGACAGGGTAGACTGAAGGTTTGGGTGTAAACATTGAGGTAGAGGAGGAGGATGTGGATGAAGAGTGGGGAGGCTTCATCTCAGATGGGTCATTGTAACTCTGAAAGGAAACAAGAAAGAGTTGGACATTTACACACCGACTCATGAAGCTCCAGTCAAACCGAAAACCTGAACCATCAGTCTGTCCTGTGCATGTGGCTGTTAAACACAGATTATATTTTGACCTTAATGACATCTGAACATTTGGATGAGACAGTGGAGTCTCATTGTACTGGTCGTGTTACACACCGCCAAGTCCTTTCAGTTACTTGTTTTTGATAACAGCAGTATCCAGCAGGTTACATTTTGCTCATGGGCTGGGTTAGTGGACTTTACCATATGTGACACTGTCGACTATACAAACACTAGGCCTGTGTTGTATACAGTGTTTTAGTGACTTGTGTACTTGCATCAAATATTTTCAACACTATTCAGAGATTCAGAAATGCTTATTTTTATTCCATGTGTTTCATTTGGTCACCTGCCAATGGTGTCAGTTAATACTAACCTTTACCTGAGGATACGTAACATAATGAGTGACATGTTTATTGAGTTACCTCTTTGTGAAAAGGTCTGAGTGAATTAAAGTTTTTCTGTACATGTGTATGTTCAGGGCTTTTATTGTGTCAGGTCATAACAGCAGTGGTGGATCTGTAATGCACAGCACTTCACGTCTTTCAGCTTTAGTTCAGAGATGCCAAGTGGAACAAATGACGTACTGTGTGTTTATTTATCAGTAACCTTAATTAACAATTTATGCAACAAAATCCTGTCATAATATTCTGCATGAAAGTTAAACAAAACTATAGCTGAGCTGTCTGTTAAGGGAAAATAATATCCTTTGGTAACAGAAGGTCTGAGGCAGGCAGCGAGCTGTAAAACACACCTGTCAACCAACACCCACATAGAAGACGTCAAAGCCTTTATTGGCAATAAAATATTATCAGAGTAATAAGCTACAAAACCACCAACACATTTAGTAGAGTCAAAATAAAATAAATGCTGGAAAAACTTACTAAGTAATTCTATAGAAAAGTTGAGGTGTCTGAATGGGAGGTAATTAGTTTACGTTCACACTGCAGGTAAAACTGGCCAAATCTGACTTTTTCCCCATATGTGACCCATATCTGATTTCCTCTGACAGACTTAACAGCACAAATCCGACCCAGGCCCCTTTCATATGTGGTCTTAAATTGGATACATATCTGATGTTTTGCAAGGTGACTCCAGTCTGAATGTAATGTCACTGAAAAGCAACAGAATTCTGGGCTGGTGGAGGCAGGACCTGGCAATGTCCATGTTTCCCCTCGTGCACATGTGGGTCACTTCAGGACCGTAGACTGTTCACATTGTAATTCAAATGTGACTCATATGTGAACATTCATACAAAAACATTAGATTTCATTCATTCATTCATTAAAAAAAAAAAAAACATCTAAATTAAGCATTACGACCCAAAGTGTGAATGTAGTGTTAGAGCCAGGATATTTGGAACCAAGTGTCTGGTGGTCAGTCAGTGCTATTACACTTTAGACTTCTACACTGGCATCAGCTTCCAGTCGTTGTGTACCTGTGAGACCAGACTGGCCCTGTAGGCGGCCAGTTGTTTCAGATACTCCTTCTTGGCCGTCTCCGTTTTCTTCTTGTACACCTGAGACAGACACAAGCAGAAACATGTGACCTCAATACAACAGTAGAGTTTCAGCTCTGTGTGATGTGTTAAATAGTGTTAAAGACGAGGATCTACCTGCTTCTGTTCCTCTCCCAGTCCGTCCCACATGGAGGCCACGATCTTTGATACCTCCCCGAATGTGGCATTGGGGTTCTGGGCTTTGATGTTGGCTTGGGTGTCCCTGAAGAACAAAGCGTAGGCAGACACTGGCTTCACCGGCTCATTGGGGTCCTTTCTCTTCTTCTTCTTTGGTGTCTTGGGTTTCTTAGTGATGTCCACTGCTGCTGGCCGCTTCTCTGCTCCACTAACCTGCTCAGAGGAGAATCGCAGTGAGTTTAAGACAGGATTTACATTGGACACAGGAATGAAATAGTAGTAGACGGAAAAGATATGAGGAGTGTACATCAGAAAACAAAATCAGTTCGGGTCCAGTTCAGGGGTACCAGCTGCTGTAGGTAACACTATATTTAAAGAGTCTGTACATTTCTAAGGAGTTCATGAGATTAGTTGTGGAGTGAACCCTGTGATTTAGCAGCAGCTGGTACAAAGACAAGTACAAAGAACAAAGACATCACATCCAAACTTAATTAACCTCTCACTTCACAGAATGTAAAAACTGTCTACAGAGAAGTTATTAGAGCGAGTGTTAAACATTTAATTTGCAACAATAAATGAATAACGGGCGCATTTTAATTGGGTTTGAAAGAAACTCTTAATGAAAACGGGAACCGCCCGAGTTTCTACTTTCCATAGACTTGACATCAAAGAACATGGAAAATTTGAGAAAACTAACAGGAAATTATAAGGACTGAATCACCTCTAAACTAAACATTAATTGCACTAACTGAAGACGACCTGTTTCAGGTCAACAGTAGTTGAGCGGCTGTTAACACATAATGCGCAGTCGAGCCATGTCTTGATTTTCTCATGTATTAGTCAGTGAGATCATGTGTCTGTTTTACATTATTCATTATTCTACAGAATCACTGTTGGCATTACCACTCGTGAATTATCATTAAACGACATGTGAAGAAATATAGTCTGTTGAAAGTAAAAATCACATTTAATAGCCAGTGTGGTGACATAGAACATCTATGTATAAGGCAATGTGATAACTGCCAAACCACACATGAAGAGCAACAAAACACTGCTCAAACAAAGGAAGTGGTAAGAGGTTGACTAACTGAAAATAGAGACAGTAATCTATTTGGATTTTATAGTTGATAATAGAGATGAACAGCATGTAAATAATCATACTACAATTATTTTGACAGATATTATGATTGTGTTGAGATTTTAGTAGGAATGGTAATTTTTTCCATTTGCTTTTCACTGACATGAGAGCAGCTGAGTGCAGCTGAATGGCAGGCGGCACAAAAGCAGACACTTTTAAAGCATTGTACAGATGCAAATAGTTGTTTTTCTAGCCTTTATTATCTGAATCCCAGCTTATAATGTTGTCTGTTTACCTCTTATTCTTCTATACATGAGTAATGAGAATGATAAAGCAGTACTGTGATGGTTTCATTTCCCCAGAATATGAGCAGTCAGTGTGGTGCACATTGTTGTTTCGCTGTGAGACACCTAACAGTGAGAGAGCCGATTTCCATCTAGTTGATATGCAGAGAGAATGTGTCTATTATGACACATAGCATTAACATAACAGGTCTCTACTGTCCACACACACACATACACTCACGCACATACACACACACACAGGTTTGTAGGAGTCACTGAATCATATCTACTGCGTTCCAGCAGTCATTTGGGTTCTACTATAGGTGTGCGTTTTACCCTGAGTGCATCTTCATTGTCGTCCTCATGCGCTGAGCTGGAAGGAGACGGTGTAGTAGATTTACTTCCAGGAGGTGAAGGAGAATTATGGGTAACGGAACTCCTGCTTAGGCCCAGTTGGGATTGGTTGATAGTGGACAGCTGACTTTGCTGGCTCATGCCCGATTGGCTCCTGGGTCCGAGTGCTGCTTCGATTGGCTGCTGACTGCTGGTAAACCGGGAATCAGAGTTCACCATCTGCTGCATCTGTCCAAAGAACAAAGAAAATATAAGATTTCATTCAGGTTTTCCGGCAGGCAGAGGTTTAAACTGAAGTTACAGCTGAATTTGCAGACGTGACACTGTTATGACAACCTCTTGAAATAAATGTCAACACACCTTGCATAATATTTTCCTTCTCAGAGTTAAGTTAGTTTATTTCGCTGCAGGGTGGCATCGTTAAAGAGCTTGAGGTTTTATTTTCCATCTTCAGAAAAGAAACTATGATCAGTTTATTCATCTACAGAGCTTAATAACCTCACATCGACGTAGGACTCAGTATAGGAAAAAATTAAGCTTCTATTGTAAGAAAATGACTTTTATACTGTGTTTTTTAATAAATGTATATCAGTGCTTTAATGCAGTAGGTATCTTAGGTGTTAATTCAGCCCTTTTCCTTTTGGAAACAGGACATGCATTTATTCTTGTATTTGGTGACTTTTTTTTATGTTTGAAATGTATAAGTGTTAAAAAAAATAAGGTGGTCAAAAAGGTGGTGGGAAATATATTGATTGTAAATGCAAAAAAACTAGTAACATGTGCAAAGAACAAATAAAAAGAATTCAAAACACTTAAAAAAAGGCAAAAATAAATCTAGTCCTATTGATGATTTATGATATTACATTTGTTTTCTGTGTAAACTAACATAACATGAATACTTTTCTCCATCAAAACTATACAAAGGACAACAATAATAATAATAATAATAATAATAAGATCACCTCAAAGGGTGCTGCAATAAATAAAGCTTAATAGTTTTTACAAAAAATTTGCATTAATCAAAAGAAATGAATAAAAAGAATTATCATTGGTAGGTAATATTGACTAGAGAAGCATGTCAAGAAGAGCCTTAAAAAAGCCAAAAAACATTCTTTATAAACAAAAACACAATTAACTGAATTAACTTCATATATTCCCTAGTTATATATGAATGTATAAAGAGGTTTTTTATCTATCTTTTTAAATTCTAGCAGAAGTTGCCATATCCTGCAGCCACAGGTGTAAAAATATAGACACAAGAACCTGGTTTAATCCCATGTGCATCTTCAATAACGTGTCAGAAAATTATTTAGTGCAGAACATAAAGTGAAGCGACAGCCTTGACCACTGTTTTACTACAACACCTGTGTCACAGACGCAGCATATTTTGTAGACTATTGTCTTATTAATCAAATGTCTCCTGACAGACACTGGATGAAATAAATCTTAGATAAAATTGAACAAAATGTCATAACTAGTGTAACACATACATTGGACATATATGTATAAAGTATAGTTTGATGCATCGTATACTATTTTTTTTGTTAATATTTTAATCTAAATAACTCATGAAAAAAATTAAATAAATAAATCATCACTTCTGGGGCCAATAGATGTAGACTGTTTTTATTTTATGGTACATTTTGAGGTGTAAATTCTCCTTTTTACGAGCCGTGCCTATGCCCTGCTGTGTTCTCCGACAGCCGCACACCCTCAATTCACCTTCAACTCGTCTTTGCGAAAATGTGTCATTGGTGATTTTCGGACCATTTCTCAGGAAAACAAAAGTTATCTTTGCAAACACCCTCAACATGGGAACTTTTGACACCTTCTATGACAAATATGAGAAATAGAGTTTGTTGATGCGTGTTTACAGTTTCCTCTCAATAAGCACCGAATAATAACGGATGTGGTGTTTCGCGGTGTGCCCCTCTTGGGAACATATTACCTGAACTCTGTTACCGGCAGCAGCTTCTGAATGCTGTTGTGGTATTTAAATGGAACGACATTGACATTTCACTGACATGGAAGACGTTTCAGATTGACGTGCAAGCTGGTGGGAACAGAGGAAAATTAAAGCTGTGGTTTGGTGCTGGTCGGGTCATTACTTTGGTAAATGTCATATTAGTATACCATTGTAATATTGGTTTGTAACAGTTTCCCAGAAAGTTGAGGTTTTGTTCCCATCTGCCAGTTTATATTCGTTCATATGAATTCTATAACGACGCACACAAGTAAAATTCTTTATTCCTTTTCCTGAAAAATTTGCCTGAGGATGAAAAACTGGAAAAAATGGACATGCAGTAAAAAAAAAATTACATGCTGGGTAAAACTTAAAATAAATAAATTGTAGTGAGCTTATATTTCATCGGTAGTTTTTGTGGTATATGCTGCTCGGAAGGGCAGGTCATAAGGTCAAACAGCTTCAGCATCGTGGGTGAAAAGCACGATTACCGCACGTTAAAATGCTTATGACTAAAGGTATTTGCAATAGGAAAGTGCGTTTTCAGAGATTCCTATTCGGGGCCTGAAAAGGGCTTTGGGGATAGACGGGGAAACCCCACATAAAACCCGGCTGAGTAACAATTGACTAATTTGTCTGTGTTTCATGACTGATTTCAATATCAGCAGAATAATAGTGAAATTTACCATCTGGTCTAACTGTTGACACAAAGCCTTGGATATGACAAATTAAACAAACTGTGATTAATCGGTCAAAGAGACTGACTGTTGAAAAAAAGAATGGGTTCAGTGATTGATTTATGTTGTAAAATACATAATAAACACTTTGATATCTGACAAATTGATTCAAGGCTTTTTTTTTTTGGAGAAAAATAGATTAAAATTCTCATAATCCAGCAGCTCAAGCTATTTTTTGCTTTCTTTTTAAAAGTATACACTGTGTTTCCACCTGTGTTGTGGATGAAATAAGATATTTGAGGATCTCATCTGGGCTTTTCTACCATACAATGAATCCATCAAGAGAAAATTATATAAATCAACAATGAAAACGAATCACCAGGTAAAGCCCTACAAACAACCATGTCTGTAAAATCACAATACCTTATTTATAAGTGTTTTTGATGTTGTGATACTTTTTACCTTCTACAAAAACAGCAGCGCCTGCAATCTGAATACTGCACTGGATCACACTGTAACTTTGGTAATATTTAATTGGTAAACCTTGTTCAGTATTAAATATCAGATCAATGCAGTGAAAGAATTTCACAAGTAACCAGTGGTGAAAGACAGGAACATTGAGTTGTATTTCAGTGTTTATGCAGCTCATTATTATTTAATACACACACAAACTCCCCTAGATGTGGTCAGAATATCGATTACCAGTCAGACAAGTGAAAAGGTCAATAAACACAAATAGTTACATTAATAATTACCAAATGCATTAATAAAAACAAAGCAGCCAAATGATGTGAGGAAACAATTTGCTTTCAGGAAAATTATTAATATTTAGCATTTATTATAACAAGACCATCAGCAGTAACCTCCAGTATTTACAACTTATAACATTAAACATCCACTTTCCTGTTTAGAATTTGCTTTCTGTGATTATATTAAATTTTTGTAGTTCAGTAACCTTGTGAGGTCAAGAAACGTCTAATGTCATTGTACAAACACATTTTGGAAATGGCGATTCAGCAGCCATTCAAAAGGCACCACTACAGAATTCAGTCAAAGGGGGGAAGGTATTACATTTTAAGAAGTTTATAAATCTCACATATCAAACTGAATTTTAGGGTGTGAATGGTTTTGCAACTGAAATAGAAATAAGTTGATCTATATTTGTTTAAAATTAGTTTGAGTTCTTAGAGCATATGCACGTACATGATCACAGCTTTTCCCCAATTTACTTCATTTGTCATGATGCCTGTTCAGTATCTGCTGTAAAAAATTACCCATTTGGCAAAAAAGGCACATTTACATAAATGTACAGGTGTCTTGTCTAATTTTAAAATATAGCAGCAAAGGAGCCACAAGGCTAGCACTTATAGAGACTTGATCTAGAAAACACAACTACACAAAAACAAACATTTGGCCAGTAGTCTGTTCCAAATCTGAACAAACTACCATCAGATATACGACCAAAACAAAGGCCTGAACAGGAACATCTCTGAATGCTGAAATATATTTAGCTTAAATAGCCATATTTGGTTATTGTAAGGTTTCTTCCGTTTGTCTGTTTTATTGTTAGTGTCTGTGTCCATTTATCATTCAGCTACAGTTAACTCTCCTACATACATGGCATTGGTTGCATATACTGTTTTAAAAGAAATAATGACTACATGTGTAGATCTGTACATGTCATTTCCTGCTGCTGCTGTAAATCCACCATTTCCATATAAGATTTCCTTTTTTCCTTTATTGGCCACAGGTCACTACTGTGTTACAGCAGTACATGAGAGTAAAAATGAAATTTGTCAATCACCATAATTAAAAATCAAGTTTCCAGTTTGGAACTAATTAAAGTAAATCATCAGCTAAGAGGAAGCACAAATTAATTTTCTGTGTTTTAATAACTGGACAGTCAGCCTTTAAGATGACTGTCCAGATTTTAAAAAGGGCAGTGCACATCTTAATATCAACTGAAACACATTACTCCTGCAGTGGAAAAAATGCACACATTGACTTGAGTCTTTCGAGGCCTCCGCCCCGATTAGGCTGAGCTGGGAGCGGTTGCTAAGCAACCATAATTCACGGACGGGGAGTAAATGTATGTTAGTATGAGAATATAAAGGCAAGGTAGAGCAGGAGATAGAGAGGGGGAGAGAAAGAGAAAAGGTAGGAGATTGTGACACAGATTGAAAATTTAATAATTTACTGTTCCACATTTCACTTCATCACACTCAAACAAAAAGAGAAAAAATCTAAACTGAATGAAAAGTCATTAAAATAGTCTATTCAAATACAATCAGAGCTTATATTGTGTCAAACAGACACTTAATATTAAGGCTGTTAGATTTAATATGGAGATGGAGCCAACACAGACAGATTCAAAGATCAAGAGTGGGAGGTGAGAAAGTTTCATTTTTAATAAAATGGGAGAAGTCTGTATTACAGAGCCTCAAACACACAGACCTGTGTCCCCCCTCTGAATAACCAGTTTCTCAGTAACTCTGTCTGAGATCTGGCTTTCATTTCTTTACTGTATGACACAGTCAGCCACATCTGAATGTCACAGCTAAAAGCAAGATTTTCACTTTACTGTGAAATGAAGATTTTAAATATGAGGAAAATGTCACATCGACCCGCTGCCATGATTGGCCTTCAAATAACAGTGCCCTGGGCTACATCCTGCTTCACAGTTACACTGAAAAACATATCAAAGAGTTTAGTTAAAACACATCCGTTGGCTGTCAGCTAAACCCCCAGAACCAGCTGAAATACTAACTTTCCTTCTTATGAGTTACGTCACATTAACTTTGACACTTACAGATACAGTCCATCGTAACATATAACTGTCAGGAGTGAAAACATGACCCTGTTAATCGCTTGTGTATTAATATGGACTCAGGTCAGCTGGTGAAGCCCAGAGACCAAAAGAAACATGTTGCATTTAGGAAATGGAGCCACCGACCAGAAGATCTCATATTTGTTTTTTTTAATCTAGAGGTTCTTTAATTATTATTTTAATTGCAAGATAATGTGTTTTTTGTTTGATTACTCAAATAGCTGATCTAAAATGGTCAAATCAAGACAAAATCCCCAGTGGACTTGTTCAAACCACAATAAAGATGTACAATTTATTTCAGAGGAATGAAACCAGAAAATACTAATCATACTTTAACTGATAATCAAAATAGAAAATGATTAATTCAATAATTGACAACCAACTGATTTATGCATTAATATTTGCAATCTATTAACGGTATCTCTGTCATTTCATGTGTGTTGTATTTCCTTTTTTCTGCACATTTCCAATATTTCTATGTGCACTTTGATTACATTTTCCTCTGGATGTTCCTTTTGTTGGTGTAAAATACACTGAATTTCTTTGTTTATGAAATGCACTGAATACACTTTCTTTGTCCTCCGTTTGTGCTTTCCTCACAGCAGCTGGGCATCTTGAAATAATCCCACAATGATTTCATTGGTGACTAGTTTTTATGACAACAGTCTCATAACATCTGAGAAATTTCTCAATCCACTCCGGCAGCATAATGCACTTCTCTGCTGCCCATCTGTACACTCACTTAGTGTGTTTGATGGTGATAGTTTGACAAACATATGGCTATTGAGGCTAATTCTGGCAGCAGTTTAGAGCTTCTGCAAGACTTGATAGTTTAAGAGACTGGGGATGAAATGCCTCCCTTTAGCTAATCAGTGACCACATGTTAGTGCAGCTGTACATGAGGAGTGTTACTATTTTCCAACTGTAAATAATGTCAATAATGCATTTTCAAAATGCCTCATGAGGAGCGACTCCATTTGGAATAACACAAACCCTCGACACTTCTGTCCTCCAGTGCATTTGACTGATTTTTCTGCTGTGCATTAGATTTAAGGCAACTTTGAACTGCACTTCATCACTATATTTCATGTCCATTTTCCCATTCTGCATTCAATTCTGTGACATTTTCATTGAAATTACCGCACTCTACTTTCCTTTTTTTTTCACAGAAACCACAATGCTGAACAGGTACTATCAAATGAATTACTTCCTTTGGTTCTGTCATACTATGGGTCATATATATATTTTTTAAACCTTCATTTTGTACAAACGTTGATTCCATCTTCAATCTTAACATAATTAATTCTAAATATTTATGTCTACTTTAGATTACAGTTTCATTATGACGTGGAGACCATTTCCTGGTCATATAAAAGAGCACATTAAACAAAGGTAAATAAAAGTAAGTAAAAAAGTACAAGTATAGGGAGGCTAATAACGTACAATAACTTCCTCAGGGTGAACTCTTCAGCTCTCTGTTCCTTCACTACCCTTTAGAAAGTTTGTAAATCATTAAGTTCCACAAAGGTGAACATAAAGTAGAAACTACACACAGTTTTTCACTGCCTTCAGAAGTGAATACTCTGGTCATTAATCCTTGGTATAACCTGGGTACTGTAGTTGTGCACAAACTGTGCTTAATTATCATCTGCTTAATTCCATTCCTCTTTTGTTGAATCTCTTAAGGTGGGACAAGTTACACGTTAAAATTTCTTTTAAGTATCTGAGCTAGCCCGTTTGATTATATCCTGAAAAGAGGTCAAACCAGATAGAGTGGCTGAAAACATGTGTGGGTGTACAGAGCCTTTGAACTTCTTCTAAGTAGGTGCTCAATTGTGTAGCTTAGCAAACTAAAGGTCAGGAGTTGTAATGTCACACATTTTTAACAACCACTTTCTCAGTCATTACTAAAACTGGAAAGTCTTTACAGTACAGTACAGTACAGCTGTAACACTATATTCATCTCATATTATTGGGAGCAGAATGTTAAGTTTTCTTGATTTGGTATGCACACGTGTAGAAATTAAATTCTAGAACTGAAGTTTTACGATGTTCGGTGGTACATCACTGGTGAACTGACTGCATCCGGTTAGCACGCAGGTAGTCAGCCCGTTTAACTAAACTCGAAAAGATGATGAGTCAAATGAGAACAAAACAGTCCAGGAGGTGAAAGGTATTATCAGTGTCTGTTAATTCAGATCATTCCAATCAATGTGCAAAAAGAGTTTTAATTGCTGCAAAATTACAAATATTGTTGCTGGAGGAAATATTCAGTTTGAGGTATGTAGTAAAATGGGTCTACAGAGGGCTACAAATGTGACGATCCATGAGGCAAATCTGGATTAAAAGATGCTTTATAAAGGCATTCATTTGATCTGTTTTTTGTGCAAATATTTAATCACTGTGGTAAAATTAGAAGATTATTATTGAATCCTGCATTTTCTTGAGTATGAGTATTGTATTGCGTATATTTTTTCTTATGGACTGGAGTGTCTTATGACATGACCCACAAAATGCATTATGATTTCACAAAATACAAACACACATAGCCTGTGATTTTTTTTTATCTGCCCTCCGACAATGGCTGCTGATTTGAGTGAAGAGGGGATGTGTATTTTGCAGCCACTGCTTACTTTCTTTTTTTTTTAAATATATATTTTAAGCAAATTTTCCCATTATGTACTGAAACTTTATGACCTCAAATCCAAGAGACACACTCACCACTGATAGGGTACTGGTCATCGGGCCACCATCTGGGCTGAAGGTACCACCGTCTTGGCTCAACATCGCTGCACCGTCCTGACCTCCGGGCATGCCAGGCAGGTCCATACCCTGCAGCTGGTAGGGGTGGTGTGGAGCTGAGCTGGAGGGGGGGTCCAGAGGATGGTAGGGCCCAGAGGGGGCATCATGGGGGAGATGTGGGGGCAGCATGTGATCTGGCAGAGTGGGAGGAGTGATAGGCGGGATGTTGAAGTCGTCATCACCCAAATTGCCCACGGAGTAGGACTGGAAAATCAGAGAAAAAAAAACAACATGAGAACGGAAACCAAGGGAAAACACCTGTATTTATTTTAATGTTTGGCAAATAAAATGTCTGAAAATGGCATTTTCCAAAACCAAGACGATATCTTTAAAAGACAGCAAGTTCAATTTAAGGAGCTGCAATAAGAAAATATTGACTAATTAATTATCACTAGAGCTCACAATCAGAAAATCAAAAAGAACGACAGAGTTAAAGACTAAAGGAGTCCATAGTTTCATGATCCATTACACAGATAATAAATGGAACAGATATAAAAAGTGCCCATCACTATTACCTCACAGTCACTCATCCTCATCCAGATCCCTTATTACAGCCTAATTATCGCTAATGTTATGCTCAGCCTTGAGACAACATATAGTCACTCATTTGCAGCTACAGTTTTATATGAACAAAAGACAATACACGTGGGTTAGTCTTTGTGTGTAAAAACAAAAAAAAAAACATCTGCGCTAATCTGACATGATAAAAAAGGCTCATATATGCTAATGAATTATTCTGAGAGCAAAGACAAATGAGAGGGAGACATGACATGAAGAGTGAAATGGAGTGAGAGAGAAGAATGAGAGACACGAGGCAAGGGAATGAAAGAGAGAGAAGCCCTCTCATACTAATCTGACAGAGGAGATCTTTTATAGAGACTGACAGCCTTTTCTGCTTGGCTGGACACACCAGTCTCTCCTCTCCTTCTCTTTTTTTGCTCTTCATCTCTCACCGTCCTTCTTCTCACCCTTCTTTTGCTCTCTTGCTCTTCTAATCTCACCCTCGATTTCTCTTTCATCTCTCTCCGTGTCTCTCTCTCATTCTTTTCTGCCTTAACTCGTGCAGTGTTGAGTTATGACTTGCATGACTTGTGAGCTGACTGATGTGTTACATGTTGAGTTATGTGATGTCTATGTGGCAGGTTGCCGTAGTGAACCAAGTTGTGAGTGGTTAGTTTCAGCAGTTTAAAATAAAATGTGGAACAAAAGATGCGTGCAGACTGACGATGCACATACAGTTCAAGTGAAACAGCTCAGATACAGAAATGCATTTTGGTCTTTTCTTCATGTCAATGTGCATTTTTTCCATTTTACAACAGATTTTTAACAAAAACCTATTTTTATTGCATATGACATTAATTCAAAGATAAATAATCTCTCAGTCATCGAAAACCCAAATTAATAGTTGTAAATCCATCATTGCATCTCTCAGGTCTCTACTGTAAATTAAAGTAGTCACTCGTTTAAGGGCTCCATAGAGCAGCAAAAAAACTGTTTACAATGGTTTTTCAAGGTATTTTGTTCAAAAGCACTTGGAATTTCCTGTGGTAAAATGTAAAGACAAACACATGTGCTTAAGATAATAACGGTCACAGCGCCGGTGGAAAGAACAAGCAAAGCTCTTTAATAACTGGTGGAAACTCAAACAAGCGCATCATATTTAAAGGTGTTATAAAAATACATTTACACATTTTCAACAACTATGAAAGCTTTTACCTGCAAAGTCAGAGAGACAAAATGTTGGTGAAACAAAATGTCAGAGACCAAAGACCAAACTATGGAGTCCTTTGTGTTCTACAAGGTTATTCTGGTTCGACATCTGGTTCGATGACCATCTGGACTGAATTTCTTTCACTGGCAGTGTTTTTAATGGAGGATTACTGCGCTATATGACCATTTGTTTATGGGGACATTACATTTTTGGGTTGGGTATATATATGCGCTGCTGCTGTGTTCTCGTACCCTTATATAGTGTCTTATGTTGTTACAGGTGACCTCATTCTGTGGTGATGACTCAGATATCTACATGTGGACTAGTTAGGATGGGAAATGCTGACAAGGTTTTTTCCATGAGACAGAGTTAGGCCTCTGGTTTGCAAAGTCTGTTAAGTAAAAGAGCTTTAAATTAAATGTTTAAGTGCCAGTCTCACATGTACATTTAGTACTGTAAAGAAAAAAAAGCAGTGACACTAGTTCTGTGCCAATGATCAAAAAGTCAGTGAATGTACAGTTGAGAAGCAGCAGGAGCTCACACCTCTCAGCCACGCGACACTGTGACCAACGAACTGACGGTGATGCGGCTCCAGAGATGACAAATAACGATCTGTACGAGTACTCAAGAATTTAATCACTTAACCACGTTCCAATACCACACAGCAGTGCCTGCCACTTCACAGACTGGAGCTCTGTTTTTCTGACTTATTACACATGGTGGTAGGTGTGTATTTTAAGGGTCACTCCACCTGTTTAACCGAGCAGCCTGCCACTGAACTGACACATTGGGGGATCTAAACGTTCTTCAAATCCACAGTTCACTTCAGATCATGATGGCTTGGCTAACACAATAAAAATGAAAAAAAAAAAAAATCTGTAATAAGTTCTGGATTTTATAATTCACACCATCTAGAACATTAAAGAAGAGTATGATGGAAGACTGACATGGATAAATGAATATAAGAATTGTTCATATATTAATTGGTTAAAAAAAAAACAAAGACAAACTTTTCTTAAGAATTGTCTATATATGAGTATAAGTCAACAAGAATAAATAAACACATGACCAAAGATGGTTAAGTTACTTGCTAAAGCATGTGTAATATTTGCAAAAAAATGTAGCTTACTCTAACTTTAAAGAAATGCACCGCTTGTGACATTTGGGCTCAATACAGATATCTGATTGAGAGCAAATGTCATTATTTTGTTTTTGTTATTTACCCTCCCTTTTGTATCACGGAAATGAAATTTTTTTTATAAATACAAGAAAGATATAGGTAACCTGACCTATCTTTCAGCTACTCATCCCATTACCTTTGGGCAAAAATTCCACCATGAAAATCTAATTAAACATAAATATGACACTGACCGATATCACTGTCATCTGTGAAATTATATCTTCTATGAGAATTGCAAATATTGCCGATACGGCTGCTTGGCTCAGACATCAATTCATCCTTAGTTTAAATAAAATAATAATTGTGTGATTTACATGTTTAATGTTAAGAAAATGAAAAAATAATGTGTTTTGATGCATTAAGTTAATAAGGGGTACAACGGCAGTGACAGCAGAATGGATATATGAATATAGAGGATGGAGCTGCCACTCCAGACTGTGGACATTTACAGATTTGGTCACAGTTTCAGAACCGTTACACTCCAACCAAATATGACATGCATAAATCATATTTTGACACTGTTTACATGTACATAGAGCCATTATATAATCATGTTTCCTTTCCATCCTTGCTTAATAACCATATAGTTGCACCCAACACTGTACTCTGTACCTGGCACTACTTCTTTGTTACAGGTCCAACAGTTGGTTTCAGTCTAACTTTCATACTGTGTTCAGTCGCAGCTCAGAGCTCTGCATAAATTACTCAGCCTGTCTGTTGTCTGTCTGCCTCTCTCTCCCTCCCTCTCCTGCTCTCTCCATCATTTCTTCAGGTTCTGCATAAATTACTCCTGTGTGTCTCTCCCTCACTCTCTCTGCTCTTCCATTCATGTCAGTACAATAGGCTGTTCGCTGTGCACTGGGGGCTTATAGGACGACTAATGTAGTCAGGATTAAGTCCTTTCACACATGCTGTGTTCACATTACAAACACTTCCCACAACTTCATGCTCATATCTGTTTCATGGTATACCCAAAAAGTGCACAAGCTCGATTTATTTCAAGAAGACAATCAGGATCTGTGTTTTGGTGATGATATGTGTTACTGGAGGCACATTACCGATATGTGAAGGTGACGGATTAGATTAGACTAATTAGATGAAATAATAAAACCTCTGCATGAACGGATACAATTCTTCCATACAGAATTCATGTCCTTCTCTATAAATATCAGAATAACTCCAGGCAAAACTATATTTTTACTACCTGAATATGTAATTTCATATCTGGGTCAGTTCTTTGCATGTATTTTTCCTCAATGTGTCAATTATACTTATTCATCCATACATATATGATGTGGGTCGGACACATTGAATAAGCTAATGCAAATCTGCCCCGTCTTTGTCAAGATGGTGCTTCTTCTGGGAAACAGACAATATCGGGGAGTGATTGTAAATGCTGATGAGCCTGAGAGATGGACAGACAGCAGTTTCATTAAAACAAGACACAGAAATAAACAGGCCTGTAGAAGCTGAGTATTTGATTGGTGATTGACTGACATCCCTCTTTTTCTATTTTTATCCATGTTCGCTTTGATCAAATAATAATGTCTGTTGGAAGAGGTGTGTGTTTGAGACAATGGCACAACAGACCGAGATGAAAATCTACTTTTTTTTTTTTCTTTCATACTTATCAGAATGCTAGTGTGAGTATATATCGGTGTTAGAGAGCTGGGAGATTCCCTTGAATATGGTTCCCCTTCATACAGTATCACCCACTCATCAGGGTGATGTTTAATGAACTTATATGTTGGAAATTTTCAAACTGCATGAAGCTGATCATCACACTGGTTTGGGGAAATGGAAACTGTTAACTATCACATTTGTCAAATAAACTGAAAGATCACACTTGCACAAGCCTGCAAAGATTTTTTTTACTGGCTGGCAATTTACTCTCAAATTCACTGTTAAGACACTGTCAGAACAGCTCATGTCAACTATAGGAGAGAAACCACTCAGCTACATGTGTATATCTTTATGTCTCTGAAACACTTAGGTGGTTTGATGGTGTATATCGTTTGTCAATCATAATAGAGACTTGATCAGACTAGTATGTGTTAATAGAAAAGTGCTATATAAATGTAATCTTTATTATTCATTATTATTATGAACACAAATAAGAAGCAGTTTTTTTTTTTTTTTTTTACAAATAAAGCAGCTGCAGTTTGAATTTCACCTGGTCAGAAGATTAAAAAACACTTCATCACAATATTTACTCACCTCCTGAAGTGGAATCGTATTTCCATTTGTGCATTATTTAACCTATACAGACATACTGAAGACTACTATTGACTAGCTAACGTCAATTGTGGAACAGGTAGAAGTTGTGTTACTTTCCTCTTTTAGTAACAAATGATTTCAGGTGCAAGTGCTACGTTTATGAACAGAAAACATATACAGCAGCAGCAAAATTCTGTTTAAAGTTACAAGATATAAGATCTGTTTTGTGAAGAAATGTGTCATCCATCTCTACCAAATGTGATAAAAACCAGACTAGACCATAAGCAGTTACTGTCAAGAATATAATGAAAGTGCAGGACGTTGTACCATGCATTCTTTAAGGTAATGGTTTTTCTGTTGAGAAATGGGTATTAAAAACAAAATGAGCTGTCGGTTAATTTTCATTTAAAACAGAAATCAAAATTGAAAGAAGGATGTGCAAGTTAATTTTCTATTTTGTTGAACAAAAACTAAAAAAAAAAAAGCAATTAAAACAGCAATAAAAAAAAAAGACCAGACAAGATGTAATTACTTTTTTCTTCTTCTGTGGTCTTAACAAAAATCAAATGACCTGCACATACATAGAGACATGTGCTGTATAAACACTGATGCTGATATCTTAGAAATCAGAATATCTGCTGTAAATATTTCCAAGCCTTTTGTGTGACAGGTATGGACAATGCTTTACTGCTCTTGCCTGTAGATGGCACACATCAGAAAACATTCAACTGGACAACTCAACTGTTGCTGTTCAATTTCCTGCCTTTAGGTGGCACAAATTTATCTGAGGCCTAAAGCAATTAATACATGGTCAAATATGGCTGGTGTCGGTGTTCAGCACAGTTCGATGCTAAGCTACTCTTAGTGCAGCAGCAGTGTTATGTTAGCAGTGCCAGGTTTGTTTATGTGTGTTTGTGTGCATTCACCCAGGGCAGACGGTGTGTGTCGGCCATGTGCGCGTCCCTTCTCCAGTGCTGTGAGGGCGGGTTAGGAGGCGTCACCTTTGTCAGGGGGTGAGGGGGCTGTGGCACACGAAACTATGGGAAGAATCACAGAGACAAACAAAGGTTCAAATAGGACCAGAGGTCAGGAAAAGGTCAGAGGTCATATGAAAAGGTCATGAAGAGGAGCAAGGGCAGAGAGAGAAAGAAAGAGGGAGAGAGAGCGAGAGAGAGAGAGAGCGCTCCATGGATACAAACTATCCCATGGGTCAAAATGATGGTCTAGTTTCACCGATGAGTAATAGTGTGCCGTTACTTTTATGCCAGTGAAATGGCTAAACTTAAGTGAACTTGACAGAAAGAAAGGCCGATAAACAAGCCAGACAGAGTCAGACAGCTATTTACAGAAAGAGACAGACAGAGGGAGAGAGAAGCTGTAAATAAATTGCTTGTTCTTTCTCTCCACAACTAATCCCTGATAAGAAAAGGTTACATCGAGCGCTGTAGGAGAAAAGGCAAACACATAAATCGTAAACATACAGTTGGAGTACATTACCTTTCATTGCAGTGTTTAACTTTGGGCATGTACCAACTCTTCTGGTTCTCTAACTCAACCTGGCTGCATATTTAATGCCACAACCACTTTTAATTAATTTTGGATGATATGGAACAATGGAATACATCAAAACAGCCGCGCACACTGGTGATGTGTTATTAATTGTGTTTCATCAGGTTAAAACAGTTACATTTATGACTTTTAGGACCTTAAAGGCCATTATGAATACAATGTATAATGCATGCAATGTGGCCAGACTTCAGTGAGGCTCCCCATGTGAATTCAGAACAGAACTAGGTGACGACAGGCGTTTTCCAGCAACTTTATATTTTTCTGACTCTTAATCAGTGCCTCCAGGAAGATGCAACACTGCACTTTCGGCTGTTAATGTACATTCAACTGTCCGTTCATCCATCTTCTGCTGCTTATCTGGGTCTGGGTCACAGGTAAGTGGAAAAAGATGGATGAATGGGTGAATGCAGAGTTGAATTTACATTAATTGTTGAAAGTGAAGCGTTGTATTTTTCAGATTGAAAATGAGGGCTTCAAAATTTATTTTCAGCAGACTTCCAACAAATAAAAATAAAATTACATTTTAAAAATATCCAGTATTTTTCAAAACTATTTTTCCCAAAACATGTCAAAAATCTAACTAAAACAGCATTTAACAGTTTATTACATTTCAGATTATTGAATTTTAGATGTTTTATGGACCGTAGAAACCCTACAATCAGCACAAGCTGCTCCATCTAATCATCACCACAGTCTGTTTAGTGGTGAGTTCATCTGTTTTAGAAATAGTCTATTTATTCAGCCAACAATAGAGTGTCCAGAATGAGCTCAATATACTACATGATGAGGATCTGGTGTTAAAATCTGGATAATTAGGTCTGAACGAAGAGTGTTGATTTTGAAGGAAAATCGGTTTGTGGCAGACGAAGTTTATCACCTGGAGCACTGACTTCTAATTAAGCATCTAACATATGAAGTGTGAACCCATATTCTTAGACTGATAAAATACAACCATTTACTTCACAGTAGTGGTATTCTTTCTTTTACTAATCCCTTTATTCACACTTTCAAAGTAGTTCCTCTTTTGCTCTTTCAGCTTTTATGCAGTAACATCACACTGCTGTTCCTTTTACATAAAGAACGACAAGGATGAGGGTCAGTGTGGAGTGGAATTGGTCACATTCATCACAACAACCTCTGACTTTATGGAAGCAATGGTACTTCAATAATAAAGCCATAAATTCTGTTTCCACACACCACTCCCATCTTCCTACGGCACAACGCTATGAATAAAACATCAAATCATATATCCCTATATGGCAGAATATTCTCTATATTGTGCTGCATGAATAATGTATCTCTAGTGCTGTTTCTTATTAATATGGGCTTGGTGGAGAGATAATTCTGTACTAACAAACACACATCTCACTCTCTGGAGGTTTCACGGGAAGGTACATACTGAATGCACTCACACATACACTGCTGTTTCAAAGTAATCAGCTGATCTTTACAATGTTGATCATCGTACTGGGATGGCATAAGAAAGGACAGCTGCACACACAGCATCTATTACCCTTAAAACCTACTTTATGTCATGGACTTAATGTTCTCTGGTGGAAATTTCCATCCACTCTCAACACATCCTGTGAACGTCTCTTCCTTTTTAGCATCACAGGGTCTGAAGCCTCAATCACCACTTAGATGAGGATATTACACATTAGGGAAGTTAGTCTTTAAAAAATGACCAGTACATTTTTTTCATTATTGCATTCACGAAACACAAAGTGTGATTGTAGTCCTACTGTTTATCATACGATAGATAAAACCTTAACAACACCCAAAAGACAAATATAGCTTTAGGGAGATTGTAAGTAGTGCTGGAGATATACTATATACTAGTTGAACCAGTTTTCATTTTGCATAACATATGGATTTGTCATATAATGCCGTACTGTTGTATAACTGAAACAATAGCTGTAGTGCTTCAATTATAATGTTTAGAGCTAGAGGTTCTATAGAGCACAGGTTTTGACTGTTTGCAGCTTAAAACAACAAAAACCTGATTCATTCACAATCAATCAAATTGATTCCCTCAAGCTAAGCAACACCCATCAAATGTTTTTATATTCTCTGACAGTATATCCTCCTGAGACCCAGGAAAATACAAGTTTTGGGTTTTTTTCCAGATGCATTTAAACATTTTTTATGGAATGTCCTTTGTGGTGGACAGCATTTTTTTTTTGTTTATTTTCAATAAAGCTGTGAAATGCTTGTCCCCTATAGAGGACAAAAATGCATTGCTGGGTCTCAGGAGGATAAAGTACAAAGGCCTGGTCATGCAAAAAAACATACCATTACATACAGGAGGCCATCAGCATCTGAAACAATACCGTGACACAAAAACACTACTTCTACTCCTGCTGCAGAATTTTCAATCATCTGACATAATAAAATTCAGGCAGCTGGAGTGTTATATAACCTTCTTCATTAAATCTTATTTTGATAGATAGCAACGAATTAGAACAAAAATGGCAAGAGTTTCAGCATTTAGCCAGTCACCAATAATAATGTAGCTGTAGCTGAGGTAAAAACAAAAACTTTAAAGGCAGTTATTTATGTCCTTATCAAAATAAATTGGCATTTATATCATCCATAACCTCAGAATGTTATCTGCTGCTTTAATTGCCACAAATTCAAAGTGTAAGTAACACAAGATTTAACTGCAACAAAATTGTTTTTTCTTTTCAATGAGAGTGATTTAACATTTAACTAATCCTATGCAAACACCTTAAATGAAGGAGCTATTTTTAAAGCCTTAGTACACTGAATAAGTAACCCCTGTGGCAATCCACACACTGCAGCAGTTCTCTGTCTACGAAAAAAGAGAGAAAATCACTGTAATGCTTTATGTGCCTGGGGTTGAGAGCAGTAAGTGATATTGATTTGTGGAACAGGATGGGAGAAAAAGTTAGGTTGATGCATCTGGAAATAACTGAAGACCAAAATAGCTAAAGGTGAGCTCAAAGACACAGTAGGGTATGGTCAAATTATTTGAAGAAAGCAACAAGAACAAAAACGGTTGGGGAAAACGACCCCCGTGCAATGACTGTACGGGGAATGAATCTGAGTACATCCTGTCCGCTGACTGTTTACAGTACACGATGTTACTGAGGAATCAGGATATTTGTGCATCATCAGATATTTATATGTTAGAATCATGCAATCAAGCGGAGAAAAAATATGACTAGAAACGGATTGGGACAAAGGTCGGAGCAGTCAGACCATGTTTAAAGATGCTTCATGATATGATCAGACCTCAGCCAGTTATAAAAGCTATCTGTAAAGCCGAAAGAAAAATCATTCAACCCACAACTTCTGCCTCAAAAAATGGATTAAAATGAGAGTAGGTTGTTGTAAAGACATAAACTGCAGGTGCAAACAAAACTGCAGTGAGAACAATCAAATTAGCTCTCTATGTGATTATATCTTATAGATATAATTACAATGTCAGCTGAATCAATACGAGGTTTAACAGCAAAGACCCTTGAATCAGTGAATTTGTCCAAAATGATCTGTATAATATATTCAGATACAGATATGTACTTGGTTTAGTAACATAGACCAGTAGTTATCTATTTTTTTTTTTTTTTTTATTTTTTTACAATTTCACAGATGTCTTGTATACATTGTAAGAGATATGGTCGATTCTCTGTTAATGCACCCATTAATCTGCCTTCAACAACAGTTACAAAACTACACTGTTCAACTCTACAAGGCGTGAATGAATTTAGAACGTCACGTGAAAAAAGAATTATGCATGGCTTTTTTCTGGAACTAATGGTGTAAGTAAATAAGGTGGGAGTTATGTCACTTGTAATTTTTACTGAAAGTTGCACACGCAGATAAAACTTGACAGTTAACTTTGGCAGGGTTTTCGACAGGTTTTCACAGGATTTAGATGCTGTACAGGTTAAAGAGGGAGTGTGAAATATTTTAAGGAAAGATACTGTATATTTTCCTTGTTGTTTGGATGATTATTCTCACGTTAGTTGTGAAAGAAAGCAGGCAGCAGTCACTGTACTTCTAGTTAAAAGTCAGATCAACAAAAACTATTATTATTATTATATAGCACTGTTAATTGTACACATGAAGAATACATACAGACAAAACATGCTATATAAATATGTTACGTTAACAAAGGGTGGCCTCAGTGGATTTTTAAATATAAAAGAACCCAAAGGAAACACTTTGAACAATGTTTTCAAATCAAGGACATTACATATCAACATGTCATGTGAGACACCAAGATATGTTTATCATACATTAACAATCTTTACTGGTTTATGTAACATAATTCAGCACATATCTATGTCATTTAGCCATCTTAAGTTCTTTACTTGTGAAATATCAGTCAAAGTGGTTCAATTAGGCTACATGTCTTTACATTCATTCAGCTTTCCATGACCTTACCTCTGCATAAAGGTGAAATGGAAAACAAACTTATCAGTGCTGAACCCTGAATATTACATGTTTTCATTTCCTTTATACTTAGTAAACATCCCGAACAATGTATTCACCGTGCAATGTAAATACACAAGTTGCCAATTAACATGACAGTCATTTGTGCACACCTGCCACATGTTTGTTTTTGCTCACAGCGCATGGTTTCACATTGACTACTGAACAGTGTTTGGACACGATACACGGTTTTGTTGCAGAAATGTTAAAACACGTCGACAAGTAATATGTTCTGTTTAGAGAATAGCTCCGTGCACTTAGAAACGGCAGGGAAACAAGTTCACAATTCAATCAATTACTGTGGCTATGTCACACAAACAAAAGCAATGCACGCTCACACTCACCTGATTGGTTGAGGGAAAGTCAAGGCCTGATTCTGGCATACCCAGGAACATGGTGTCCCCATCCAGCTGGACAGAACAAAAAGCAAGAGCAACAATGTCAACAAACTATAATCAAACACAGCAAACAAAGAGCAGCGAGCGAGGAGACAATAGGTGGAGATAGAAAAGAAAGATTACTGGGCAGTGGCCAGTATGAAAGATTAGTCCATTATCTGTAGGTCATCTCCTTTGCACATTTAAAGTCCTGTTGGTGAGGTAGGAGTGCTGAAGGTCTGACAATAGTTTACCAATGACAACTTCTTTTAAAAGTCTGTTGTTGTCCAGGGCCAAATGATTGAAGTATGATTACAGTCCACTGATGCCTACTGCTCAATATTTCTCTACTGCATTTCCTCTAAACCCTGCTCACATACAAGGAAGTAATATCAATTAAGGTCTCTGCGATAATCATAAATCATTGAACATCATTATGGTTTTTAAACCGTCATGTGTGTTGTAATTAATTAATGAACACCGTATTAAAGATGAAGTGTGTAATTTAAGCCATGTAGAACATAACCCTAACTGGCCGAGCAGAGGTCCTGGTACAACAACACCACTCACATTAACTAGTTTATGAATGACAGCGCTGTTGTCTTTTAATCCTGGCCATCTTCTCTTCTTCTCATTTCCCCAGTTTCCATAATACTAGACTGTGCCTTAGTTGCTATAATATAGAGCATAGCACAAAAACAAACTAACTGCAGAGACAGCTGTGACAGCATCGTTATTCCTCGGCAATGGCACAAAATGGTTGCAGAAAAGATCATGAGCAGAACTGGTGACTGGCTATTTGTTTTAGTCTAGTTTGCTGTCATTGCTGTCCTGTGCTTAAAAATAAATATATAAATAAATAAATACAGGCCAGAAAATGACTAAAATGAAAATGCAGCCATACTCTTGGATAGGACTGGGTGATAGGGGAAAAATTATATGATAAAAACAAGTTAATACTAATTATCACTATAAATGTCAAATCTTTCATTTTTTTCCCTGTTGATCCTGGTTGAAAGCACAGATGGGTGTTATGCTATCATGATAAAAGGTCTTCACAATGTCTAGCATTACAACTGCGAACGGAAAAATTTTGTGTTTTATACAAAACCTTAAACAAAACACAATTTAAAGATAAAAGAAAAAATACATATTAGAATAATGATAGTTACTGCCCTGCTCCTCTGTGGTTCTGTTTGACTAAACTGCAGTGAATAATGTACCGTTTGTAAAAACAGGGAAGTACCTGGATTAATGTATAACTACAAAAGCAGTATTTCATAAATGCATACTGTGCAGCGTAGTATACAAACAGCTCAGGGCTACACCATCTTTTATACCTTGTTTACTTCCCATTATTAGTTCCTCTATATTTCCTTGTGTGGCCTTTCCTGTATTGCTTTTTATTTGTCTCAACTTACATGCAGCTGTGAAGAACAAGTGTTTATATGTTTACGTGAGTCACCATAAGCAGTGGACAGCTGCTCATATTACCACATCACACATTCGGACAACACGTCACCGGGGCAGTCAACATTTACTGTGAAGAGGACAATGTGTTGCCCTGCTATGGTGTTACAGTGTGGTTGGTAAGTGTGCTGTCTGCACTACTGAGCCTAAAATACCTATTATTACTCATATGTATTATAATAATGGGTGACTTTGGTGAAAATGGAACAAATGGCAACAAAAATCTAAGATTACTGAGTACACATATTTTCCCTTTTATATGAAATAGGATGTAATTTCACTATTACCTTTGGAATTGCTATAATTTTTCCAGACTTTGTAAGTCACACTAAGGATGTAAAGAACATGTTCTTGTTTTGCCCACTTTGGATTTATTTTTAAAATAGGTGTGTCTGACTCAGTAAAATGCATAATTATGTCTAAAAAATCATTTTACACCATGTTCAGTGATGCATGACTCAGTTGTTGAAGCAAAACAGCAATATCAACCATCTCCAAAATTGATCCCTTTTAGCGTGATGACATGATTTACTCAAGTGGAAAAGAGTTCCATTAAAGCAACAAATTCTTGTGATCATAACAACAAACATTTGTAAATAAGACATGTTTAGGTAATCAGTTGGGATGTTCCATTCACTTCTGCATGTAATGAATAATTTTTAAACCTTCTTAGTTTGCCTTCAAATTGAACATCTTGCCCTCCTTGTAGATTCTAAAGCTTGATATATTTTATGTATAATATAATGTGTTTAACATATTTCAATCAACAGAATCTACAAGGTGGGCAAGAATATTATTTTAGATGTTAAAAGTCGAACCTAATGATTTTTTCCAACATGATATTCAAATGAGTTCAGGTCAAAGGTCATGCTTGGTCATTATATGGAGCTGGATATGTATTAAAGGCACTATTTAAGTATATGCATGAATGATATATAAGTTGATAAAACTGCATAAGAATTGATGAAGAATAATTTTTAGGAAATATTTCAGGTGCAAGGTAATGGCAAGTGGGGGTGAGTTCAGCTGCTGCTGTAGCAGCATCTGGAGGTTTAGACAATTGCAGAACATCAATCAATATATGGCATCATAAGGTAATGCCTTATTGGAGTCAAAAATTCAACTATTTTGGAGTAAGTCTATTGAAGTGGTCCAGGTAGGTACAGAAAGGAAAGAAATCCTTCATTACATTAGTTTTATATTTACTTTCACAAACTTCTTTGCAAAACCGAGAGGAAAGTATGGTATATTTTGTGACTAAATCAGTACGGAAAATACTATTCTGGCAACAGCGTCACCTATGAGACATCATGTACTTAAGAATGAAAGTAAATAAATAGGTTTTTATGTTTCTCTCAAAACCACTGTCAGTTCACAACACTACTAGTCATATAATATCAGTATCATAATGAACAGGCATTCAGGGTAGACGGCAGGATTTTACTTAACTCCACAGTTTAAACGTGTACTTTCACTGTTTGTTAATGGTTGTTTATTTTTTCCCATCAGACACTATGCTGGTTTTAGCCATAGTCATTCTGAAATATGATCAACCTCACTGCCGAACAAACAATTAATCCAACAACCCAGAAATCCCGCAACATTTTCATAACTCATTGGTACATGATAATTTTCTTGGTTGACAAACATGAATGCAGAGGAGCGTTTGAACAGGTGTGTAGAAGTAAAGCTCACTCTCATCCCCACACACACACACACACACACACACACACACACACGCACACACACACACACACACACACAGGTGGACAGACAGGTGTAACTGCCCTATCCATTCGCCAGCTGTTAGGTATTATGTAAATGAGGTGTAAGTTTACAGAGTCAACAGAGGGCCAAAACAGTGGTGTGATATGTCTAAGACACACACACACACTGAATTAACTGTGAACTTTTAATGCGTTACATGGAACACATTTCCAAAAATAACAACTGCGGCATAAACGGTGCAAGTTAAGAATGAGGTTTCAATCTCTGTGTCTGATCACCATCCTTCATCTCTAACAGATGCAGATGGCTGACACACTGACCTCACTGTCAAACCAGCTCTTTCTGTTTACACTGGGTAAGATCTAATACGACACGTACCACACAGAGACTACCAACACGATAAAGGTGAACCCCGAACTTTACAAACTATCACAGAACTATTGCAAAACACTTAAGGCGCAAAGTATTTTTAAGATGTCTTTGATAATAATACATTGTGTAATGATGGAAATAATCCAGCAAAAAATGTGATCTGTAAATGTAAGTCAAGAGGCTAATGCGTTACTGTTATCGAATGGAAAAAAAAAAACAAAAAAAACACTGTTCTCACTCCACACAAAGTTACATAAGAAAAGAAGAAGTGAAGGAAAAAGGGACAAACTGTGATGATTTTTTTTTTTTTTTTCGCAACAGCTTAGTGTGAGTGGCAGAAAGAACAGTTCTATAACAGACAGACTGAATGAATTTGGATAGATCATAGTGTTGTTGCTTAATTTAAGACAGATTACTCAAAGCTCTACCATTAAGACTTTTATCAAATACAGCTGTGTATATTTTACAGGTGAACTGTACTTTGCATTAATTTTAGAGCCTATAATTAGAACATACAGTCCACGGGTGAGATGAACTGCTTCTACTTGCTGCCACTACAGAGCAGTGTAAATTGCAGGGTATTGTTTGACCTGATGGTTTATCTAGAGTGCTGAGCAGCCAAGCATGAACGGAGATAAAGTAGTCCCTCATTCATCACTGAACATCAATTTGACTTTAAAACTTTTTCCATTACAACTGTAGAGGGTGTGGTTGTGGAAAGTGTCAGCTTTGATGAGTTGTACGTTTCAAGGACAAATTACATGCTTTATGTATGACTGAGAAGGAGTCAGGGTATTTTTAGGGAAGACTTTTATTTTATGTTTCCATTTGTGAAAAAGTAATCCCTCCTTCCCACAGATGGAGCCGTACGATTAATCAAATCACAATCGCGATGTCAGCCTGTACAATTATATATTTGCAAAAGACTGCAATTTCAAGGTTCAGCGTGTAACATGTTAGAGAATTTAGGGCAATTTAATTGAATGGAAAACCCTCTGCTGTACTGTGATATTCTGGATTCAGTGGTGTCTGAACAGAGAGGTAGGTACCGGGTAAATTTACTACTTACTTTGTATTTTTTTTTAAAACACTAGTTTAAGCTAGCAGGTTTTACTTAAAAATATATTCCAAAAAGTAATCAGTGTTTTCCCGGTGTCATATAAACAGCATATTCCATTCGGACAGTCTGATTTAAGACTTTTTCTGAAAGTAGCAGTTTCATATTAAGACATAAGATAATTTATTCCAGTTTTGTGAAGATTTTTTGGACACATATACAGCACATGTTGGAAAATTGATCTACTTTACACAGTTTACCGCAGGTTGTGGCCCATGACCCCTGTTTACACTCAAGTGGAATAAAACCAAAACCTTCTCTGGTCAAGATGGATGCTCCAAAGTAAAGATCACATTTCTGGTCAGTAGAGGAACACACCAGCAGGTTATTGGATGGAGGCAAATATCGAAAAACTGACTTTACATAGTGTGTTTACAGAGTGGAAGGACTGCTACCTCTGGAAACAACATTTTAATTATGATGTGTATACATGTATAGGTGCATGCAATTTAAACACAAATCTCAGTAGCATATTCATCATCATTGGGCAAGGAAACAACGTACGTATTGGGAGTTTCATCTTTTACAGAACAAGAACAAAAAGTGGAAAATTTTGTAAATATAGCCAATGTTGGTCACACTAATCATTATATGACTTTTACACCAGATCATGCAGCCCTTCTTACAGGAGCATGGCACAGACAACCAAAAGTTACAAAAAAGGGAATAAAGGAACAAAGTTGTCCTGCTGAAATTAATCAATGCTTCAGTTTTTTATTCCCCAGAATGCAATACATTGAAGTGGTCTAAATATTCATTTCAAAGACAAAGCTACAAGTAAGATATCCTTCAAGAAGTACTTCAAGCTTTTACTTTGATGACAATCTGTGACCTAAATGAAAGGTTTTTGTTTTTTTTTTATTACATATATGAAAATCAACTCCTACGAAACATGGAAATAGAATAGACAATAATCAGAAAAAGCCCCTTCTCTGAGAGTGTTTGGTTTATTTTCAACACGAGAAACTGAAACAGAACAACATTAATCCTCCGCAGATAAAAATGGAATTTTGACCTCTCTAGATCTCATCTGAAAATATATTGATACATCTTATGAAGCAATCCTCATACTCATCAAAATATTCAGTGACCTCTTGTGCCCTATCGGTGGGAGCATTATCATCCTGGAATAGACCTCTCCCATCAGGTTCCTCCTTTAATTTGCCACCTGTCTGTATATGAGTCATGTTTTCCATCACAGAGACATTACATTTTAAGATCGTCTAAGTCAGGAGCTGCAGATGGGACCTCGCTCATCTGCTTAAGCAAAATCTATTTTCCATCTCTAAAAAAAAATAAAAAATCAGAGTTCAGTAGGTCACAGCTGAGGTAGCACTTCAGCCTTTTTCTGAGCTGGGAAAAACCCTCACATTAGGATGCTGGTGATAGTGTATGAAAAGGTGAGTTTAGGGGTGTCTTAACTACGGAGTTGCATGTTCGGGTAAATATTTCACAGTCTGCTTTTTCATGTAAATGGAGGCTATTGGCATTTCTTAAAATTAGCACTTTTTCATCATCTGCATGTGTGTGTATCTGAAAGGCATACAGTGAGAGAGCTAAAAAGGATGGCAAGGTTTGTAGTCAAACCAAATTACCCTCTCTCTCGTCCCCTCTCCCCCTTCTTGCCTCCCTCTCTCTCTCTCATCTCTACTGCTCCTCTTCATTTGTGTGTGTGTATGTGTGTGCAAAGCAAAGGTTTGAATAACAAGCAGCCAGCTAAGTGGGTCAGGGTTGGTGGAAGGGGGGAGAAAGTGGGGGAGAGTCTATTAGGATGACAGACAAGGACAAAGAAAAAGAGAGAAATACAGTGTATCCAGGAAAAGCGGGAGTGCAGTGAGGAAGAGACAGAAGATGAGGTTTTGGGGAAATAAAATGTGGAGTACAGGATGAAAGAAGTAAAGAAGAGGGACGTCAGAGGAGGGAGGGCTGTGAAAGAAATGAAGCGAATTAAAGAAGACTTTTTTTTTTTTTTTACGTCTTTTTTTTTGGGGGGGGGGGGTGAAAACATAAGCGATTAAATACCACAAAAATGTTTTCACCAAAACTTCAGTGCCCCCTTGTCAACTAGGATGGTAACATGGATAGAATGTCATGGATAGAAATATGAGCATTTCTGCAGGTTGGGAGGCTGCCTGTGAGTGAACCTGTCAAAAAGAGGCTGGTTTTGTCATCCACATAGCTTTAGGTAGCAAGTAACTCTATTCAGATAACACTTAAACTACATCAGGGAATATAAATCAGCTAACCTCTGTACGGACAGAGGCTTAAGGGTGTGTGTTTGTAAAAGAGAAGGATTCACACAGCTGTGCTAGTTCAGCTCGGCAATTGTTTACCTGTCTTATCTCGGTCTCCGTGGAAACAATATAAACCAAATTTTACTGGCCAAAGTATCCGGAGTGGAAGTCGACATCATTTCTTTTATGTTACACATCTTCCCATTAGTTGCTTTAAAGTTTTGTGACCAACAACTAAGCTGATCATACTGTAAAAATTACACATATCTCAACAAAAAAAAATACCATTCTACTACAACTGGTACTTAGAGAAAACAAGAATACAGACATATAAAACACAATGTAAAGTGCCATGTTTGAGTATTTTAAGACACCACTGGCCCATTTTCTTTACTGCACAAATGGACACAGACTGATTATGTTTCATTAACTATCAGCAGAATGTGACTTCATTGTCTGAAGGCTTCTCAACTGGAACAACTGAATTTTTCTAATTGGAAATTAAAAAATAGGACCATGGATCCGGTAGTCCAACGGCACATGTAAAGACATTAATTGACATTCATTTGACCAAGTTCACTCAAGGTCAAAGGTCATGGCACCAAATGAAAGCCCATATGTGACTTCCTATCTATTGCTAATAGTAATTATATCAATATCTTCAACTGTTTTCAAGTTATAGCACTCAGAAATTTGTCCCATTATAAACCAATGGGGATTTTTTTAATTTCAAAAACTCATTAAATTTATTTATTTATTTTTTTAAATCAACATTTCCCAATTCTTTGAACCAACTTGGTAGACCTCACCCTAAAGATATTATATAACAAACATCAAGTCATTCTGAGCGACGATTTCGGCGAACAAGATTCTTGAAAAATTGCTTATGGATGGACGGATGACAACTGATACCAATAGTCCATCAAATCCTTCGAGCCCCACCCTTTTAAAAGTTACTCCGATGTTCCAGACGATGGGGACGTGGGGATACTTATTGATCAGTTATTTACCTTTTCTTCTCTTAATTTCACCAAACCAAAAAAAGAGGGTGTGACCCTGCAAAAACAGCCCAACAGTTAACATTGTAAAGCTCCACCTCCATCACTCCTGTTAGATCACAGTT
>JAPTYQ010000010.1:11461787-11473174 GCA_029814465.1 Ostorhinchus cyanosoma
GGGTGTGACCCTGCAAAAACAGCCCAACAGTTAACATTGTAAAGCTCCACCTCCATCACTCCTGTTAGATCACAGTTAAAGAAAAAAATGAAAGAACGAGCCTTATGCTGTCGGGGGCCACTAGCAAGGGTATATCCCTGAAATCCCCCCAATCCTCTGCTATATATAGCTAAATCAACCCATGATAACAGACGATCAATATGAACTCAATTTGAGCTACATCGATCTGATAGTCGCAGAGTAATGGTCAGAGAACCGGTTTTTCCCCACACAACCTCACCTAGTGAATGAAAATGGCACCATATGAACTTTGGATGCTAGCAAGGACATTTGTAAGATGGTCAATATGTACCAAATTTTATCTCAATTGGCCTATTATTGATGGATTTATGTAAAAAAAAAAAAAAAAGATTCTCAACTAAAGCGCCCCCATGTGTTCAAGGTAAAACCATATAAGTCGGACATCTAACACATTATTTGTTAACTTAAACTGAGTTTTCGTAGCTGATGTACAAAGTCAAACCTACAGTAATTATCTAGCACTGCCATTAACCACAACTACAGAAACTGACGTCAATGAGGTTTTATATGATACGGGCAGGGTTCACTCATCCGACTGAATAAAACAATGCTAACCCTTCCCTAAATTCAATATGACTCATCGAAAGTATTCTACCGTTTTACAGGAAGAGGAAAAAACACATGAATTCATGTTTGCATGCAACAACAAAACTCCAAGTTAAATTCACTTTGACGTTAGACACCACTGTTGTCTATGTTCTAGAATTTTTGTTTCTTTTTACTGCTTTTATAATATAATTTTTACTCATGCACTTCAGTCTCCTTTTGGCCCTGTAAACAATTTTGTTTTTTTAAAGGTCTGTAGATCTAAGCATTTTGACAACTTTATTTTTGTGAAGAAATTAGAGACTGGTTTGTGCCAAATGTACTCTCACTTAGTTACTTTAAGATGTTGTTACCTTATGAACTTCTTATTAATCAATATTGCACAGCCATGTCAATTATTTTTGTCTGAGTTCTTTGAGCTACAAACTGTATCACAAAATAGTGGCACTTTATCTCTTAAGGTGATCCAAACTCCAATTTGCTGTAAGGGAATTGCTTGTTCAATTCCACCACCATGTGTGACAAGTTTTTTTTTTGTTTGTTTCAAAGTAAGCGGTGACAAGTTGCAAAAGTAAGAGGACAAAGGGTTAATAAGATTTACACACACACACACACACACACACACACACACACACACACACACACACACGCACACACGCACACACACACACACATACACACAAAATGAGCAGGCCTGAGGCAGACAGACTTTCTCAATGGCATATGAGATTAGAAAACTGTGTAGGGAACAGAAGTCCACTAACAGAGAAACGCAGATTATCAGGAAAAACTTAGCTTGAAGTCTAAGATAATTTTTGGTAACAGAAGGAAACAGGGTCAAAACAGACATCAATTTACAAATGTAACAAATTTATTTTAATCTACCCGTGGTAATTAGCACCACACTACGATAGTTAGGATTGTATGATCGTGAACAAAAGGCTGAGTGCTGAAGAAAAATGGACCACTAAATACTGCCTCAGGAACTGGTCCAATTTCTTCCTCCACAAGTTAATTGATCCAAGTCATTGTCACTAATACAGTACACACAGACACAGAACAATGCAGCAATGATTGCCGTATGTGATTTGATTGCAATATGTTTGTTTTGGAAACCAAATCCTGATAATTAGTCTCTTCTGGCAGCGCTCAATCTCCACCCATCTGTTCCATTTGGCATCCCTCCACCAACCAGGAGTCCCTCATCGCTTCGTCCACATGATTCAACCAACTGAAACTGAAAGACTTTGAGCCACACCGCCACACAAGCAACAGCGCTGAAAGTCACCCAATCATCTCTGAGTTGGGGGGAGTGCGGGGGCCTTGGCGAGGTGTTCAGTCCCGGGAAAGACAGCCAACATGGACAGACGGACAGACAGATTGACTGGTTGTGTTCTGATAGATAATTAGATGAGATGCCGACACTTTGGCTGGTTGGAAAACTGTAGGAGGGGATAATGGGAAGATGTGAAAAAAATGCGGAGGAGGGGCCAGATAAGATAAGATATACTGCCGTGAGGAGTCTTTATTTAAAATAAAATACTAATGTTTTCAATCTGTTACATCACAAATGACTTTTTCCACTGCCGCAGGTTGAAAGCAGTCAAGCTGATTGTGTTATTACAAGATTCAGTCCTACTGTATGTCTTTACAACAAATGTCAATTAGCAAAGAACATTTACATATTGCTGCAAGATATGTGACAGGCCATCTTAAATGTACCCTGCAAATCCATTTTATTTTTTTCTGTAATCCTGACTGACTCAAGCAGTTCTTTGAAAGTGACAAAGCCGCCACAAGGCTCTGATGCAGAGTGTTTTATTTTTTATAGTGGAGTGGATTATCTTGTTGATGCCATGGCTACCTGCCAGCAATCGCAACAGACAGCAAGTTCAGTCAGCCAACTCACGTGGAGCAGATTTATTATTACGTGAACACTGAGTATGTACCCAGCAGGTATACACCAGGAAGAACAGGGTGTGATGATAATAAACTGTCCCCCAAGGTGACTTCGAATCAGAGCCTACAGGTGGATGTTGGAGTGGGAGAGAGGATAGTCAAATACTGCAGTTTCTACATTAGGGGTGGATGTTCTGGCCAAGACATAATCGGATTTATTTAAAGTCACAATCACCATAACCTGAATCTGAAACTTTCTTCATTTATGGTGAATATTAGTGAAATAAGCAAGTTTGGAATTAATTATGTGACCTGAATGAGTCCTCCAAGAAGCAGCTCATGTAAAAGTAAGATAGCCCACAACTTAAGTCTGTCAGATTGCTCACCAATATACCACATAAATAGTGGAGCAGCAGCATATTACAGGAGTGGGTGGAAAGCACATCTTTTTGGAAAGGCATTGTTGTTAAATGAGTAGAATACATCACATATAAACTAGAAGGCCGGGAATGGGCCCAGAGAAGAGTCACAGAGTGTGTGATTGTAAGTGAATGTGAAAAGGATTGGATATATGAACACACCGATGGCACTTAGGGTAGTCCAAGAAAACCACACGGACCGTTTTGAAGAAATATTCTTATTGTGGTTCCAAACGCCTATGGAGTAACTCACCTTTATTGGGGTCACAGTCTCACCCAAATACAATTTGTTGGAGGTGAATGGCGCTCACTGACAGGCGTGCTCTGCCGACAGGATGCTTATGAAAAACACTGACAGATGCAGAAATCCAGACAAACCAGAATGACTGTAGCTAGGTTTCCATTACCCTCAGAAATGCGCAAAATGTAAATTGTGCAATAGAAAACTGGTAAGGGAAACACCGAAATTTTGCAAAAACTGTCAAAGATCGCAAAAAAGGTTTTACACTCTCATGAGGTGGTTTTTGAGACGTTTCGATATAGAAGTATAGCACAAAAGTGTAATGGAAACACATTTCGTGCATTTTCACACATCTGTGTGCGGTGGTTTTGCTCACGCCAAATGTCTCCCCTATTACCCTGTGCTTAGAACAGGTCTCTGGTTTTTAGAGGGCAATAGCGACTTGCTTTTGTGTAGGAACTGCTTCCCTAGGGCATGACAAGTCGGGTGTCACGAGAGGTTCAATAACATCACACAGTTCCTTAGACGTTACCTGGGTCATAAATAAATAAGCCTGCTATAAGGACTTTGACTTTGGAAAATTACACGTTCCCTCCTGAAATTGTAGAAATATCGCTTTTATTTTGTGGAAACCTGTAATGGAAACCCAGCTACTGACAACTCATAACTTCGGGCCTATTTGAAATTTAGAAATGACTCCGATCCTGCGGTTGTTCTCGTCTCACACTGACGTACCCAGTGAAAGAAGGGAACATTTTCACACAACACATGCTGACGAGTTTTGTTTTGCTTGCATTCTTTCAACATCACAAATTTGTTCCCAGTGAGGGGTAAGATCATTCAAGAGAGAAGGATTTTTTGTAACAGGTAGGGCTGGACCCATTTTGACATGTAGACGTCTGGTGTTCTATTTCTATATTCAAACATATGCCCTCTTAAACTATACAACAGAAAACAATAAGGCAACTATGCAGAAGTTAACACTAGACAATCTTTTTCATGCCAAATTTTAAGTCAAACAAAAGGTCTACCTCCTGTTACACATCTTTGTTCAGATGGGATTGTCATCTTTAGAACAGCAGCTCCTTTCACTCATGTTGTCAAGTATTCATTACTCTGTCTTGTGGTCCATTAGCATTAATGGGGCTAGAAGTGTGTTCATAGTGATTAAGAGTCTTAAGAGAACTTTAAGTGTTATGACATCACAGTTTATGTAACAACAAGTTATGGACATTAGTGAAGCTCATGTGGTCATTCTGTTACATTATGTACTAGTACTTTACATTATTTACTATGTAGTGTTTTATCATTGTTCACTTTACCAAGTTATCTGGTATTTACATATATGTTGGATTGTTGAAGTCATGACAACATGAGAGACTTTAATACAGTGATGGGTTACTTTCTGCTGCAAAGGTCACTTCATTAGGAGGTGATTACTGCCATCATAAGCATGAAACGAAACTTCCCATGTATTCTTTTCTTACATAAATGGTCACTGTTGAGTCTGGTTTAAACCAGCTCCAAATGTAGTGTCATAAGATAACCTTTGATATGATGTGACACTATACTGATTGATTAATTGATTGATTGTAGAAATACCTACGATTCCAAAATGCTTTGTGGTGCGACCTGTTAAGACTAGCATTCATTTATAACATGATACTGAAATGGTGTCTTTACGTAACAGTGTTTGTATTTATTCAGTCATAGTTTTTGGGCTGGCAATGCTATGATTGTTACATATAACTATCACAATAAATAACTTACTATGAATTGTTCTGGGTTTGGAGTGTACTGAACAATATATTATGTGGTCTTTTCCTGATTTTTAAAATTCTAATACACATTTTCTCCTTTGGTTACTTTTGATAAATATCAGAGGTGATTTCTTGGCTATATATATATATATTATTACAACAAATCAACATCACATCTACTAGTTGGTTCATTTTTGGTCCGCATTATTCTGCTCTTTCCTGAGACCTTCCTCTCCTCTCTGCTCTCTTGCACTCTATTTGCTTTAGAAATACCTCACCCAGCTTTCACAATCATCATGTTTACATTAGCCCCTCTCTCTCTCCCTCTCTGTCCCTCGCTCAACCATCCCTTCCTCTTCTACTCTCTTATTCATGTCATCTTTGTCCTTCTCTTTCCCCTTGTTTCTTTAGCAAGGACGTGCATTACATTAAATGCTGTATTTTAACAGTTATACAATGAGTCTGGTTGTAGCTGGCTCAAAAGAACTTCAGCGTTAAGTGAATTTCTTCCATTGTCTCTGGAAACTCAGTATGAGCACAGTCATCCAATCAAAATTCAGAGTGACTCACTCACTCACCCATCCATCCAAACCCTCCATTTGATTAAACCATGCACAGGCATTACAAACAGCGACTGGCTGCTGGCCAGACACACCAGTCTAGCACTTTTTTATGAACTTGATCTTTTCCCAACTTTAGTATAAGAAAGTAAGCAAATCTGTCCTCCAGTACACAATAAACACATGCACTACCATCTGTCGTATGGCTACTGTCTAGGGGTGCGTCGATTTGTGTATTCGTCCTGAACCGTCATAGTGTGGACGTTACGGTTCGGTGCATGCTTCTGTAAAGAGAATATGAGGTAGGCTTTGTGTGTGAACATTAATAAACACAACACGCAACTAAGTTTCACAAACACTCTGGAAAAATTAATCTGTAAACAGTTAAAAGTTCAACTCAAGCTGACTGGCATCTGCTTGCCACTTTCAAATCAGCTGTGTGACAGGCTGATGGAGTTTGGCTTAATTTTTAATAATTATATATATATATATATGTATATTCGAAGTGGAACACACTGAAGCACTCCTCCTAATTGGCAAGTTTTTGTGATGTTTTTCAGTTTTATAGCCAACAGTGCCTCTTGTTTTATTCAACATCAGCCCTAGATAAAAATATGACTCATACAACAATATGAGTCATGGCATTTTACATTGTGTTTTGGGTATAAGAAACCTCAGTATATATTGTTTTTTGAGATTTATTCCACATTATACTAAAATGCATATCAAAATTGTGGTTGTTTTTAAAGTTGACCATAAATATTGAGTAAATTCTGATACTCTGACAGTAGTAGAATACTCCCTAAAACACTACTCAGCGATTGAAGATGACTGTCCAACATAGTGTCAATAAATAAATAATCCAGCTGGTAGAATATATAACAAAGTGAGAAAGGAGCTTTGTATTGTAGTCTCTCGGTTCAGAGTCTGTCAAAAATTAAGAGGTGAAGTAACAAGGTTGAACAATAGTGCGACCTTTTCCAAATGTTATTCTCTCAAGTTGTATTGTTTTCTGTTGCTGAGTACATTTGGTTCTAATGCTAGTCAGTAAAAACAGTTTCATATTAGAGGATATCAACTGAAACCATCAAGAGAGTCTAATGAAAAAAAAAATAGTGTTCAACATTTACAATTGTCAAGTTATTTTACCTCAGTGCAACAGAAATGTTTTCAAAGCAGTTTCCATGACTTCCCTTTTCTGTTCGTTTGACAAATAGATTCCCCTCATTAATCCTCTTTTAGACCCAGTAAAAAGACTAGAGCTGTTTTTAGTCAATAAATGTGAGCAACTATGCCACTATTTCAAATAATCCTTCGCGTCATTTTCTAATTCTGATTAAAACTAATTATATTTACATTTAATTTTGTAGTGATTCACACACACACTGCACACATTTTCAATTGTTTTGTGTAATTTTACAGGCAAAATGATTGGTCCACGAACTGTCAAAATAGTGTGCGCATGAATCAATAATGTAAATAAACCACTAGTGTTTATAATGATATGCAGTATATTATGGGATAGTACGAAAGACGACTTGTGGGTTCATTTTGGGAGGTTGGACTTATTATATGTCCCATGAGCTAAGTTACATTAGTCATGTGTAACAGAGGGTTGTTTTTTTTTTATTTTTTTCCATTTTTGTCTCTACATTTAACACATCTGTATGGGACACTCCTTTCCCTCTAACACACACACACTTCATTTTGTTTCTTCCCCTCTTTTTTTCCTTTCCCCCTATTCCATTCCATCTGTTTCCCTACACAGTAATATGATCTCGTCTATCAGACCGACAGAGCTGTGAATCAAAAGACACACAGAGAAAAATAGTACCAACCTAAGTGGCCCCACCCCCACCATACTCTCTCTCTCTCCTCTCTCATCTACAACATCCCTACCCCCAACAGCCCTCCCTCCCTCTCCCTCCCTCCTTCTCTCCAGTCCCTACCCCCAACCACACCACACTCACTCTCTACATCTCCAGCCTCTATCTTCTATCTCTCCCTCTTTATGAAACAAACACACACACTGACATCATGCGTTATTGCATGATTCTGTGTGCAGACCATTTCTACACATTATGCTCCTGTGCTACAATGGCTGACAAAACAGTGCAATGAATACAGCATTTTAATGTGTCTGAAGATAAAGGGTTATATTAAACATCTCATTTAAATCTTCTCTTCATGTTTAATGCGCAGTCTTTAGAATCAGGGGTCATGATCTGCTGCACAACTGGAAGAGAAATCACTTTAATATATAGGATATTGTTGTGGGTGTTTTTTTTCTGAGCTCTAGCTTTCGCTGCACAAGTGGCACCTCTCTTTTGTGTACACTGCATTGTGGTACTTTTGCTTTTTTAAGAACCGCTTTAAGTATATGGGCATGGTTCCCACATGTAAAGAGAAAACATCAGAACCCACACATTTATGGCGGTGGGACACAGCTAAATTCTTGCCTTACACTTGGGTGGATGCTCTCCAACAAAGAGGTTCAAAGCAGAGTTTCAGTAACCTCAACACCACCCTGTTTGCTGCTCAGCGGTTTAACAGAGTCAGTGATTCTGCTGCAGAGGGAGCAGTTAGTAAACGTGAGCAGACGGGGTCGGCTCAGACAGCCTGCCTGTGAAAAATCCAATCAATCAATAATGCCAAAGTGAAACATGTTATACCTCAGACTGTCGGTAATTACAGTCTACTGATATTACACTGTCTAGTTGGTCTATGGCAGAGGAAGGCTAGGATACAAAAAAAAAAGATTGTGAAATTGCTGAAAGTGATCTGCAAGTAAAGCTCTTTACAGACATATGCCCCATTATGATTATTACTTTTTCTTCATCCAGACAGATGCTCTATGCTGCCCCAATTGACATGACATTTGTACAGTAAGAGAAGAGGAAGCTTCCTCACTTAATGCTGGAGAATAGTGGGGACATCTTGAATAAAAATAAGATCAGTGCTTTATTGTGTCTCAGTTATCACCAATAACTTAATGCTATTGTAAATAGTAAAGAATTATTCAGGCCTTCATTTGTGATCTGTTAACTTACTGTTTATGATGACTACCATTCAGTATGAGAAAGAACTATGGCAAACATTCTGTAATGTCAGACCTGAGTTTTAAACACCCCCCCACCCAAAAAAAAAAACTTATTTCATGTGACCTAAACATGTATTTCTAATTGTTATGGGTCAACTTTTAGGATTGATCAGAACCAGGTAACCCAAATGTGCATTTTTTCTCTGTGTGTTGTGATGTTTCACCTTGAGCTGCTGTCGTGTCAGTGTGAAGCACTCAGGTCAGACACATGCCACGTTAAAGTGCTACTGAAATGATGCTCAAAATGGTAAAACACTCCTAGTGTAAGTTAAAATGATCTGAATCATAACTTGTTTAGACAAGAGACCATCAATACAATATTTAAAGTGTGTAACACGGATTTTGTCTCTGTGGTGTAAACTTGACTTCTTGGTGCATTACAACACAACCTCTGGTCATCCCCTAGTTTAGGTTCCCAAATACTTTAGACCTTGTGATAACATCTGAATACACCCAGCAAAGCTTTTTTCCCCCATTATATTCTCCACAGATGCAGCTTAAATACATAAACTAGTGGGAAGTGGGAACCATTTGTGTACATACCTTGCATTATAATTATGATTATCTATTTCTATTTACTTTGAATATAGTAAAACATATCCAGTAAATGTCTGAATTGTCTTCTTGTTCACATTAAAGATTGAGGAGAGGTTAATAAACTGTGGTTGACTCTACTAGTCCACACTCATCAGCTTAGCTTAATTACATAATTAAGCAATTCATCACTGTCAAAGGAGCAGAGTCCCTGTGTATCAAACACCTTACTCTGGGAAAAAAAAAAAGACCCATAAGTGTACAGCGAGACATGAAGAGAGAGAGAGAGACACACAGAGCAAGATGGTCCTGCAAATATAAGATGATATGACTCAAGGTCGGTCTCTGTCTACAGGCTCCAGGATTCTGTTCTGAATCTGATTCTGACCTTTGACCTTGCTCTGGAGGGAAAAAGACAACAGAGAGCTTCCCTACATACACCTATTATCTTAAAATCACCAGGGAGAACTAGAGGAATTAGTAGACAAATAAAATCATGCAGGATAAAAAAAACAAAACAAAAAAAACCATAGTTCCTTTTCTTATGGTTTAAAAATGGAATGCACATCCCTCTCCATAAGTGCTATGTTTGTATTTTTAATGTGGAACATATTTAAGCTTAATTACCCTTCAATTAGGAGTGGTGGGGTTCTAATTAAAGGTATCATTACACCCCTGACACTAGACCCAGAATTAAATTGCCAGCCCATTACTGGGAAAAAAAAGATATGATCGAAAGACAGGAGTTAGATGGGAGGTAACTGTAGTTACCTTCAGGAGCTGCGTTAATTAACTACAGCCTAATAAAGCAATTAATTAGGACTTAATTGGCAGGTCAAGAAAAGATGAAGACACACGGAGAGGAGTGATGGATAAGATAAGAAGAATTAAACCACAAAGAGAGGCTTAATTTCCAGATAAAGCAGAACAAAAGCAGTAAGTGGGTTGTTTTTTTCCAGTGCTTACCTTGTTGGTCCCAAAGGCCGGGTCGGGGTAGGAGAGCTGCCCCAGCCTGGAGTGATCAGTGGCGGCCAGAGGCTGAGGAGGTGGCGGGTAAACTGTTACATCCATGGCTGAAAATACATCCACTTCTCCTCCTGCTTCTTCTTCTTCTTTTTCCTCTTCCCTTTATTCACGTATAGTCACAAAGATAAGGTTACTATTGTTTTTAGAAAGTTGGGTTTTCAGCGAGTCCCTGAGCGGCCACGCAGGGAAGCAGCCACGGACATTTATACGAGATGAGCGTCTTTTAGGAAACAAAAACAGGTTTGTAGCTGCTGAAATACACCAAAACTAGGCTGGTGAAAGCGGTAAAGTTTACGTGTAGTATACTTCCCTCACACCGGCTTTTAATGCTCCGGTAAGTGCTGCTGTGAGAGTCAAACTTCCCGGTAAATGTACTTCTTTGATACCTGACGCAGAAAACGAACCTACAAAGCGGCGGAGCTCTGGTCGGCTGGTTCCCTCCTTTTTATCCCGTTGCTGGGAGTATGTGGGACAGGGGACGTTGGACCCTGTCTGTCCCTTATTGGGACTTTCACTGCTGCTGAAGCTGTTACTGCTGCCACGCGTGTGCTGGGTCGGTGCTCTGGTTGGTACCTCGCCGAAAAGTCATACAAAGAGCTCCATCTTCAAGCTAGCAGGAATTAGCCACAACCGGAAACAGAGTTGTGTTCTGTCAAAATAAAAGGGTAAGCCTTCTCAGCGGAAACTAAAAGGACACTATTGCAATAATAGTACTGATACATTAGTATTATTATTATTTTGTATAAAGTTGTTATTTAATCTACTAAACCACCAAAAAACCTTGAATTTAACATGAATTTGTCTTTGTAGGACTAATAAAGACATATCTTATCTTATATCTCCCCTTTTTGTTCAGTACAGGTTAGCATAAATCAATTAATTTCTTAATTGGCCAATCATGGAAAATCAATTGAATTGTTGAATTGAAACACATCGTCTGTTCCCCCATTTTGGACTGGTTTTAGTAAGCACTACACAGTTTTGTCTTTTTCCTCAGTTATTGCTGTGTAAACCAATACCAACTAATCATATAAAATAGTCTTTCCAAGTGTTAAACGATTTAAGTTGATAAGAGGTGAAACTTAATTATTTTTTCCATGGACAGATCAGGGCAGAGAAGCACAGCTATAAATCCACCCTATTGGACTGAGAACTGCTGACAAGTTTCAGCTTGAATACTCTCTGTTTTGTAGGTTATTCATCAATCCATTTATTTATTTT
>JAPTYQ010000010.1:11475437-11485597 GCA_029814465.1 Ostorhinchus cyanosoma
CACACACACACACACACACACACACACACACACACACACACACACACACACACACACACACACACACACACGCCACACACCAGCCCACACATTACTTAGTGCACATATATACAGTGCATGATTCGCCCTTCCCCCACATATACACATACATATATGCACCCCTCCCCTCTGAAAAAAGGCATAATTCACTTCCACATTCTCCTCCCCCACACACAGTTTCTCTCTATAAAACTCTGCAGAAACACACTGCATACACACACAAAACCACATGCGCACTAAACCAATCAAACACACTAGTACACTAAAATGCTTCTCCACACGCACACACACACACATAAATCCACAACATATGCACACTAGTATATGCTAATGCTTCTCAACACACAGAAACATATGCACAATTCAACCCTAACACACACACACACACATACACACTAGCTCATACAGCTCCCAGATTTCCATGCATGAGCTTTCCAACATATCTGATGGGTTGAAATTGTAATGTACTGTAGCATTTGAATGATGTGTGTCTCTTCATGTCGGGGGGATTACATTATAGATTCATAGCACAGCAATCCACTCCTGGGTAAAATCAGCCAGCCCTTAAGGTATAAAAGAGCCCTATAGCTATCCAGAATCAGAGAAAAGAAAAAAAAAAAAAAAGCATCCATTGAACAAACTTACAAGTAGGAAAAAAAGTGGAATTTTACATCAGAATGTGGTAAGATTTTAGATTTAAAAGATTCTCCATAATTTTTTACTGTAGATAATGATCCATGAAGGGCAGGACAAAGAATTAAGTAAAGATGGCATGTGCTTTGCTTTTTTTTTTGCTGTTAAACAATTCCTCTTGCCCTATCATAGAAACATATATGTTCCATTTTAATATGTTGTGGGTTTGCACAGCTGCTACCATGGCCACGTCTCACATATAAAAGAGATTTGTGACCTCAGTAGGACTTCCTGTTAAATGAAGGTGAAAAGAAAGAAAGTCACCACACAATACATACAGTATTTAAAAACTGGAAATGTGTGAGAATAGTGGAATATTTTTAAACATGTTGTTAATGCCTCCTGTTCTCACATGTACTCGCTCTGCATTTCTCCGCAGCTTTATTTTAATTGAATTAATGCAGCACTTCTATTGTCTTTCTTATATTAGCATCCTTTTTGTATCCTTGTCTCCTCTGTTTTTTCAGCTGCTCAGAAAAATCTAACTTCCCCCCCTCGGGATCAGTCAAGTGTTTCATATCCTACTTTTGTTTCCAAATGTGGTTTTCTTTTTTTTTTTTTTTATGTTCATATTTGTAGGATCTGATGTGAGTCAATCCCGTGATAATATAAAACTGCACGAATCAATATCTTTATATTAACAACGGATGGAATTACCAACGTGAAAGGAGTGCCATTGAGCTTCCCCTTTTTCTTTTTTATACTTCCCATTAATAGCTTTGGGGTTGTTAATATCTCATCTTTTGGTAAACAATGTATATAGTTTCTCTGTTTTTTTTCTCTGTAGTAAAGCTATATAACATTACATTGTTTTTTAGCTATTAGCATGAACAGATATTTCTAATATAAGACAGGCGGCAGCTGAGATAACAGGGTTTATATACAAATCATGATAATAAATGCACTTAAGAATCATGAAACAACAAATAATCCAAAATGTTGATTAAGAAATTACCAATAAACAGCTAAATCAAGCAAAACATTTCAATCTCTTTTTAATTTTATGCCTCCAATATTTGCAGTCACTTTGAAAATCCAGATCCTTTAAGTTTTTGGGTCATTTAGCAAAGAAAGTAGCATATTTACACACTTCCATTACTAATTCAGTGCATCCCTTTGGTACAAACAGACAATAAGAGTAAATCTAAGGACCTTTACTTTTCTGATCGATGCAGTTTTGAAGCTATGATGAAGCAGACTTTATCGGACTTATAAATAAGAAGATGGCAATGTTTTAGTCTGTATTGGACCAGGCAGAGCGTCCAACAAGAGCATACAAAAACATAATGTGTGGGAGATTTAATATTTGTAATAAAATTCAATGCACCGTGGAAAAATAGAATCAAGAAAATGTACGGAACATCACCGCAGTCCAGCACAGACATAAATGTTGCTACAACAAGTTTCTTTTTGACTTCGGAAGAAAGGCAGCATTTGTTTCTCAAATGGAAACCCAGATTCAGTTGCGCCTTTTGTTTAATTTTAGGTGTAAAAGAGAGTAAGTGAAATATTCAACTTAAGATTTTACACTTTTTAGAAGATGTAGAATTTTCAGTAAATGTGGCTCATGTGAGTTAAGTTTTCCTCTGTTTAAGTGAATAAAGATATTCAGTTGCTATACCATGGCTATTGAAAGATGCTATACGTTCTGTTTTTACCGTCATTGTGACTCAGAGAATGGAGATAATTTATGTGGAAAGTACTGTATATTTGATTGGAAAGAAGGTCAGTGCAACTTGTTCTGATATTTGCTGTTTTAAAGAGATCTATTTCCAAAACAGGAAGTGATAGAAGAATTAAAACCGCTCACATTAGCCACATGAGCCACACCAAGTTACAACAAAAACTGTGAATCATAGTCTAGTCTATCATATTTCATTTCATTTGTTATTCAGTTCCATGCTTTAAGAGCTTTAACGCATTTTAAATCTAAACCAAGAAAACATGACTTCAGTGCAGCCGTAACAATAGTCTTTTTCTGACTCGGCCTCCATTTTTGTGACCTTTTAACTGCAGGGCAATCGGTATATTTTGTACTTTCACACTATTCTCAAATAAGATTGTTTCTGACTCACTCTTTTTCTTTTTTTTTTTTTTTTTTTAGCATATTTCAGTTTCAGATTGTTTGAACATTGTTAGGACATTTATGGCCAAGAGACAGAGTTTGCTGTGGGTTGTTCTATGCAGAGAATATTGAACTCATAGATTATTAAACATCTGGCTCTCCACCTGTTTTTGCAATTTGCACATAAAAACCTAGAGGTGGAAGAGAAGAAATGTGAAGAAAAATATTAAAGAATGTGCTGTGAGTTAACTCTTAATAGGGCACTCATACGAATATTCAGAAATTCAACATTTCAACCTTAGTGTGTTATTTAACAACTTTGACTTTTGTGAAATTTTTCAACGTTCTTTTTACTGTCATGTAGAAAATGAAGGTAGGTGAAGTTACCATATTTAGTTCCTTGCAATATATACATATCCAAGTATATATATATTAAAAGAAATACAAGAAAAACACATGTAAGGTGCTAGAAATATGTCTTTTAGAACATTAAAACAACAGAAGTGCTGATCCAGACCCCTGTCAAGATCCACATTATCCCTTTAAACATCATTACTTACTTTAGTACCGTTACACCAGAGCAGGTCCACTCACTGTTCATGCAGAGGTGGACCTTACAGACCCTGTAGAGCACATTGGACCTCAGATTTTTGACTCACTGTCCTCATTCTAACTGTTGTTTTCACTGTCTTGTAATATGTGTGGGAATTACCAAAATGGTCACTTGCTCGATAAAGGGTAAAAAAAAAAAAGGTTTAAGCACCATGTTGCCTTTATTTATGCAGTAGATAAATCCACTGAGGTAGATTTAGTTTATTTTTTATATTTTTCATTTCTAGGAGTATGCAATTTTTGTTTAAAGTTTCAATGTTGTCTTTGCGTTTCATGTCTGTTCATAACTCTGACACCACGTAAAAAGAGGAAGCAATATCAGTTTGCATTTTCTTACCATTTACATTTCCTTTGCTTAATTTAGTCTCTAACTTTATGTGACAGTTTTAGATTGCTTACGGTAACGCGGCACAGGAAAGTACACAGAGCAGAGAGACTTCTTTTTTAATATGACTTGAGTTAGACGTCTCACTGATGTGTGTTCCCACTGGTGCACCTCAGCGTTTCTCATACTGTGGCTGTCATAGATGTTCTTTCCCACTGGATTTCAATTATTAACATGTGTCTTTCTTTAAAGTAAGCCCTTAGAATCTATACATTTAATGACTGAGGCCTTTGTTTCGACAGTCACTTTGTAAATCAGAGATGATGTGATGCTGTCAGGACCTGCCAGGCTCAGCTCTGCAGAGTTCAAACCCCTGTGGACTCATCTATGACTCTGGTCTGATAAAACCACTGTGTAGCCTGACCTCCAGCTGGAACAGAGACCGACGAGGAAATCCTGTCTTTAGTGTGTTTTCTGATCTAGTCTGGGGGACAATTTAAGATATTTAATATAAATGTAAAAAAAAAAAAAGTTACAGAAAATGACGATTAGAAAACCAGATCAAGGTTGAATCAGTGTGTGAGCTCAAATGGATGTTTCGGTTGTACTTTTAGTCTTATATTTTCCTGCAAATATGTTTGGCTAAACCGGGGGGGGGGTTGTTAATAAGTCAATAATCTGAATACTTTTACTTTTTGCTGCATTGAACTGACTTAGAACTAAGATTTGAGATGTTATACCGTGGGATTTATTCTTTAAGGTTTAAAAGAGATTATTATTAGACTCCGATTTTATGCAACTGGGATTCTTAGGATCAAAGATTAGGAAAGGAAAGGAAAGGAAAGGAAAGGAAAGGAAAGGAAAGGAAAGGAAAGGAAAGGAAAGGAAAGGAAAGGAAAGTCCCATCAGAAAAAGAGGAAAGGAGAAGTTAAGATTAAAAAAAGGAAGACAAACAGTTTTATTATTAACTTTTATGACCCTTGTACAGAACAATATATTCTTTCTCGCCATCTTTTACTGGTCATTGCTCTCTCGCGTTTCTGCTTTTATCTCTCTCATTCTCTCTCACACACTCAGCTCCTATGATCTGACAGCCTCATATTTGATGTATGTCAAGTCCGCTGAATTCATTTGCACATTTTTAGCAGAGGGTTGATGCATCATTCAGAGCTATTTTTCCCTGCTGTCACTGTTTTACACCCAATCTCATCATTATTTCATACTGGGCTATTTATTATGCTACTGTACAATGTACACACACACACACACACACACAGACTTAAACACACACATGCCGTGAGTGACATATTGCAGAAAAATTCAAGATGCGTTTAAGCCTAAATGATAGGGTTCAACATACAGTAAAGCCATCCATGAAAAACTTCCTGAGCGCGTTGACTGTATCTGTTGGGTGGATATTACATATATTTGACTATGAACACGCTGCAGTGTTATATGTTAAATGGTTTATTAAAGAAGAGGCTCTAAGGGATAGAGAATGATGGATGAAGGAATGAAAAGGGTTGAAGGTGATGGGACTTTGGTGTTTAGGAACTTTCTGAAAGCTGTAGGCCCCTTGAAAAGAGCGGGGGTTTCCATTGGTAACCACAGGAAATTAGATGATCTGAAGCACGCTCTTGTTCTTGAATGTACGTTAATAACTTCATTATCGGTTATTGTTGGAGATATACAGTATTCAGCTTGGCTTCATGAAATACATGTGACTAAAAAGAGCAATATACGTCTACGGATCCGTTAATGTAAAGATAGCAGATGCAAATTAGTAAACCGTATGGCCTGTCAAATGATGTATTCTATCTTTGGAGCTACTTCACAGGAGGAACCACACATGTACTATCAGTGTTATGATGGCCTTCAAGAAACCTCATATTCACCTTCATAAGAGGTGACATTTTATTATTCAAAGTGTGAGTGTATTAAACTGGAGGCACACAGGAAAAGTAGACGTTTTAGCGAAATGCACGAACAAGAACAAAAGAAGACACTCCACCATATTTTTTTTTTTTTTTTTTTTAACCCAAATTGTTATCAAGAGTTTTCAGCCTGTGACAAGTTCTGCAGTGCAGTGTCTTCTGCAGCTCTGGAAAAGTTTGAAAAAAAAAAATCTCATATTTTCAGCTTTGGTATTATAACTTCAGATTCGAAGATTTTTGTAGAGATGATTTGTCTTCTAGTCACACCCTCGGACAATGTGAGCTTGATTAAGCGAGGACCTAAATTCCAAAAATCGTCTGTCTCCACATTTGTGCTGCATGACAATACATTTTTCACCTTGGTTTTCTAATAAGAGATGCTACTGTGTGGTATTACAGGAGATTGGACCCAGTCAACCATATATTCTATATCAGCAATACTGACCTCATATTAAAGATTGCATCCTCTGTGTTACCACAGGGCCTCAGAGATGAAAATACAACCAAGGGGAAAGAAGTTTTCATCTTGTTGGGAGTCCATTTTTGGGACAAGCTGAATAATCTTGAGATTCACTCTGTGTGGAGTTTGCATGATTCCTGCGTAGGTTCTCTCCAGGTCCTCCCACTCTTTTAAGACGTGCACCTTAATAAGTTAATTGGTCACTCTAAATCTCCAACAGGTGTGAATGTGACAGTGAATGGTTGTTCGTCTCTATATGTCAGCTTAGTGATAAACGACCCCACCTCCAGGCTCCAGAGTCCCTGCAACCTTCACAAGGATTAAATGATTTGGAAAATGAATGAATGAATTACCTTCCATGTGTGAGTGGTACATTACCCAGTGCATGAACATATTTCACAGACATATATTAAGATGCAACATAAATTGTATGAATTGCATTAGGTTTTGTCAAAATTGTTGATATTCACACAATTGTCTTTTTAATGAAATATTTGAGGTTTGCTCTTCATTTTATCAGAAAAACATGACAGTGATTGTGTAACTCGTTTGTGTTCAGATTGTTTATCATAGTCCTCTGTTCTCTGGTTTATATCTATGTTCAGAGTTTTGGCTTAAAACACATGATGGCAGTTATCCAGAATAAGTCAATTTAAAGGTTCAGTATGAAAGATTAGATTATCTTAGCTAACTCCATAACTAAACTAATGGCTGTTTCCATAAACACTCATGATAACGGCCCCATTACATGCATTTCTACGAAGAAGACTTGGTTTTTTTTACTTGGAAAATCCTTTTGCTCACTCCTCAGTTTGTGGTTGTGTCTCTTCTGCTCCTCCACAACTGCATTAATGCGAATCTCTACCTGCCTTTAGCTGGAAATGCAGTCAGATAATGTCAAAATGCTCCCAGCACAAAACAGATTTCAACACAATCTCATGCAACGACACAAATCTTCAATAATGAACCTTTCAGGAGTTGATTGTAACTGCTCTATACTTACAGTGCATCTGTAAGTAGAATGTCCTATGCTTTAAGAGGCAAGAAAACTAGCATCAAAAATGTAAAGTGACTTCCTGTTAAACTTCTGTAATTCCATACACTGTCTCTGCATTTGGCAGAGGCTGAATGTGAAGTGTTCATAAGTCATTAGCAAATCTGCACGCCTTCATTTTCAGCACTTAAATAAATACATCTCAGAGTTTAGCTGGAAAAGTATCATGTACAGGCTGTCATTTGGCATCTTCATCTTCAACCAAATGGCAGACAGTGAAGTCTGTATGACAGGAAATGAGTTGCAGTTTGCAGTGGAGCATTTTTAAGTGATCTGAATGGAAAATGACGTGACTCCTGCTCTGAACTCTGCTTCTCTAAAGGTCCTGTAAAGCTCAGTGAATATGGCAGAGGAGCTCTGACTCTGCCATTTAAAAATGTATGCACTCCTACTGGTACTGATTTCATGTCTTCATTTTAAAATGCAGTCTCTCACTATTTCACTTATTCCCTAAGCAGATGTACATTTACATCTCCTCAAAATCTGGTATTTTAGCTGAACTGACACATACAGACACACACACATCAGATATTATTTAGGCCATGAATGACAACAGAAATCAGAATCTGAGACAGACACGTCCTCCACTTAAAGCCTGTTTGTTCAGGACTGGGTGTAAGTTACTTAACAGGAATTCAAATAATTTTTAATGACAAAAAACAAAGCAGATCAGAGTCAGAGATGCTCTTGTGTTTTTGCTGCAGCTCATTTAGTGAAAAAAATGCAGCTAGATTACAACATCTTCCAGAAACTTAAGACAATTTGGAAAACCGTGATAACACTATAATAACTGGCACAAACACGTCAAAAGACATCAGGACAAATTTGATTCCTTTCTGATATATATTTAAGACATAAAATCCTGGATGTTTGTATAAACCCTGGGCATTTCAAACATGTTTAACATATTCAATTAAACACATTCTTAGTTTTGTTTCATTTATGTATTAAGAGGTGTAAAATGCCTCATATCAAATTCATCCATGTATGTTAAAACTGTATAAAGAAAATGTATGAAAATTTCATGTGCAATCTTTTTCTTTGAGAGTGAGAAGAATAACACTAAACCATAACTTTAACATACAGATATTTTTAAAACATCTACCAAATTATTAAAACCAAAGGTGTCACAGCAGATTTCACACATTGTTACTCACATCCACTGTGCATTAATATGTATTAGTGTGCTTATAATGCAAAAGAAGGAGGCTCTTATTTGTGATAAATCACACAGCAGTACTTATTCAGGTCTCAGTGGACATGAACGTTCAGAAAATTAACACACAAACAAAAGAGTTGAAATGAAAAATAAGATCTGAAAGATTGAAGAGCGCAATGATTGACTAATTTTGTGTGTTAGAGAGAATGAAAGAGAGTCAAAACCTGATAAAAGTACAAGGAAATGGGATAATGTTGGTGACAGCCTGTCAGTTCACATCAACAACAATGTGAGGATGAAGTCTGCACCATTTTGACAAGTTGCCTAACCTTAACCTAATTCTAACACTCACCCTAAGTCGTAACCTTCAAACAGGCCTTTGAACAACCATCTGCAGGTGAGGACCTCCTCTCAGAGGTTAAAAACTAACACACAAATGAACAGAGAGCATGCCAGAGAGAAAAAATAAACCAAACAGAGAGGTGGAGGTGAAGGACTCTTATTTTGACAGTATGAGATTGAACCGATTGGTTGAAAGTAAAGCACTAATTAAAACAAGATCACACACGATACTATGCATGTAGTCTGAAAACATGCAATAAATGATTTAAGCATTTCTTAGTTAATGTAATATCTGGCATCACAGTATCGATTTTAAAACTCTGACATATATTGAATTTCTTTTCCACATACATTTACATTTTTAAGAGAATTGCTAATGAATGTAACAAACTTGCATCCACATAAACATGTTTGTGGCATTGACAAGTTAGAGCAGTTTAAAAGGTTTCAGAGTTTTACTGTCGTCCACAGATTCATTTAATCCTCTTTTATAATAAAACATGTTGCTCATAGTAGCTTAAAGGTACGAGACTCGGAGGATACAAGGTAAAAGCCCTGAGAGGTAGTAATTATGTGCTAACATTAAGGTTTTTTTTTTTTTATATGTTGTTCTGAGAGGTGTTTTTTTGCTGGTACTGGAGTCCTTTAATACTACTGCACTGCAGAACAGAGGCACTGAAGGACTGACATAACAGCACAAACATCCCCATTCGGATTTAGCTATTGTTGGATTTTTTGCAAAGCTCTCTTTTTAAAGGTACGTTACGATCAACACACAAATTGGAATGAAACAAGCAATTCATACATGTAAACATCTCCACGTATACTGCATTATTGTAAGTTAATATTCTGAGCAATACCATCACAATAGAGAGTCTCGGAAAAGATGTGACCTTTTTTTACTGCACATGGGAGTCAAAAGAGTATGTCAGACATGAAGGGAAAGTCCAATTTTCTTTTTTTTTTTTTTTTAATCTGAAAATGATGGAATAGACTAGAAAGCACAAACTAACAAAACAAAAGTATACGCGTTGAAATGACAATGCAAACCTAAGGCACTAAAAAGGATAAATAGCGTCTCATATCAAATGTTCATCATCCGAACAGTCAATTGGTGCAAGAAATAGACCAGATTTTTCTGTTCAGACGCACTCGTATTTCTTTTCTCATGGAGGATTACGTTTTATTCCTATGGATGCCTGCTACATCTAGACCAGACTGGCCAGTAAGGTAATTCATTTTAACATTTATAGAGCAATTTGACTGTAGTCTATTACAGGGCTATCTATTATGACACTGTATTCACCCACATGCACACACACAACGCCTGAATGGTCTAATGCAATGACACAGAGAGATTGATTCAGGCTCCTAAACAGGCCACATCCCTTCATATTAAATAATCTTCTCTTCTCTTCTCTTCTCTTCTCTTCTCTTCTCTTCTCTTCTCTTCTCTTCTCTTCTCTTCTCTTCTCTT
>JAPTYQ010000010.1:11538845-11551271 GCA_029814465.1 Ostorhinchus cyanosoma
TAATGGTGTTTGGAGGCAAAAGGACAACATTTGTGTCACTGTCCAAGTAAATGTGGACTGTATGTTCTTGGTTTGTTTCTGCAGACACTGAAGTTTCACTGAAGTCTTATTTATTAGGCACCGAGCCCATGGGCAGAGGCCCTATTGTATTTCGTTTGTCACGATTTTTTTTCTTTGTCCGCCACTTTTAACTGGAATTTGACCCCCTAAACATGCTCAAAAACTCACCAAATTTGCACGCATATCACATCTGGTGAAAAATTTGTTAAAATGTAAAAATTAACCCCTTACATGCCAAAATTGCTCTCTAGCACCTCCTAAAAAAAACAAAATACACAGAAATGGGCCTAGGGGCATGTAGGAATGTCGCAGAAACATGAAACAAACGCCAAAATGTGCGTGTCATCGAGCCTGACAAATCAATCAATTCTCAGGTAGTCCAGAATAAAACCCATTTTGGTGAATGTAGGTCAAAGGTCAAGGTCACCAAAATTGTGTTTTCTAAATGATAAAAGATAGGGCAATGCAGGTAAAATGTTTGCAAGGGGTGGGGTTTGTTGTGCCTGGCACCACTTGTTATTGTTTGTGTTGTTGATATTTTCTTGTGAGGGTCTTTGCCACCTTCTTCTTTCTTTTTCTCTCCCCTTAAAAGTATGAAAAGATTAGTGCAACCCACTGAGAACACTTACACACAAACACAAACATACCACCTCTGAGTGTGAGTGTGGTCCTTTGGTTCTCTCTGCAGGACACCATTAGTCACTACAGCTCAACAGCGAAACTTTGACCTGGAGGATCAAAGTTCAACATTAATCGGCCCTTAAGAATCCGTGGACAAAGTTGGAAAAAATCACCTCATGACATATCGACTTATATCAACTCTTTATTGGGGACTTGGGATGAGGAGGTGAATTTTTACCAGGGATTTTGATGGAATGATGATATGATGGAAGCAGCTGAACAAATGTATAGTAAACAAGATAAAACTATATGGGTGTTTATAAGTTGTACTTCTTCCCATTCCTTTTGTGGCAAATATGTATATGTATATTATATATCTTTATCTTTCTCTGTAATTATTATACATTCATTATGTTCTATCGTATATTATTTTCTTCAACACATGTTTTGAAATAAAAATAATCAGTCAGTTTATTGAGGGTTCTCATTCTTTATAGTGAGTGCAATAATAATAAAAAAAAAAACATTTCATGGCTCTAAACTCTGAGAAAATCCACATATTCCAGATGTCTGTATTATTTTATTAACACTGAAATCCAACCCAAAACATTCAGCCTTTATATCTCTTGAAATAAGTGGGATCTGAACTTAAATTGTGTAAAACATTCTCTAGATGTGTACAGATGTGTACAGCGATATTTTGTGACTTCATGCTGGTGTGATTCAACAGTGTAAAATCCTGTCTAGCTGCTGCCATCAAGTGGAACCTTTCATGTATCGGTGGGTTTAGTCACTAAAGTGGAGCATTATCAGCTTCATATCAGCCCATTAGTGTTCATAAAGGTAGTAACTACTCTTCCACAAGTAGACATTTTATTGTTAATTATAATATTACTGGTTAAGTTTCCTGTTTATTTATTTATTTATTTATTTTAATATGTTGTGTTCCGGATACACATACCGCTATGTCCTGAAAGAAGTGAAAGCTACAAGAGTTTTTCATACAGTATAGATGCATAATGCTCTGTTAACTTATCCTGGGGATCATTGTTTGTGCAGTTTTTCCATTTTTGATAGAATAGTTTGTTCTTGCAAGAGGTGCATAATGAGTGCATGCTGTATAATGTGTATAGAATAAGAACATAGTCTGTCTTTTAAGTTTAAAAACAACCCAACATTAAAGCTATGTAAATGTCTGCTTCATCCATTCCCACAGACAGGGACAATTAATGTTTGACATGAAAAACAGGAGTCTTTTAAGATGTAATTTGTGCATTACAGTTTTATTTCATTGATATATAAAAACCAATGAGCCCCTGTTACCTTTGTCTGAATGCATTTATTAGGTCTCATGATGCATTTGACAAAATACTGCATTTCTTTTAGATGTGCATAAAACACTGTTGTTGTCATAGTAGATAGATATGTATATATAAATGAGGTGTATTTGTATGCAATTGTATTTGTGATCCTGGAAATGGGGGGTGCTTTATTATTTATTACACATTGTACTTCCTGTGAAATCAATAAAAACATGTATTTATTGGCAAACATTTTGCATTGTTGGGCCTAAACTTTTCCATTCGTAAAGATGTGCAGCATAAACTGGGTGTCCATATTTTTTCAATTTATAACATCTACAATGTGTCATGTGAAACACCTTTCCCATACTCAATAGCACAAATTCTAAGTAAGCCTACAGAAGCTTGCAGAGTTGTTTTTCCATTATACAATAGATCAGTTCTGTGTTTTGAAAACAGCACCTCACAATGAAAAGAGAACCGAAAATCTCAGCTGTTTTCTGCCACAAGTTCGTAAATACACATTGCACTATTGTAATGGAAATACACGGTTCAAAAAACAAAACAAATAACCAAATGACAGGCTGAGACTGAGCTGAGTCAAACAAGGTGGGGGTTAAATATTTTTTTCACAGCTCCAGGCAGATTTTTTTGTCTCTTGAAATTGCAAAGGTTGCTGACCCTTGTTCTTGTTCCACAGGCTGGAGTAAAACATATGTGAAACACATTACAGCCACTAGAGGCCGCCAGAGAGACCACACTGTAACACATGGATCCCAGATACATTTATGTACTTTAATACATCTAACTGGGACCTGGTTGAGTTTAGAAACGTGTTAAACCAATTGATTCATGAGATATTGCTAAGTAATTTTGAATGAAAAGAAGATTATAAAAGCATGATAAGGTTTCCGAGGAGACTGTGAATACATCATCGTGTAGCGTGGCGAGGGCGGACCGTGTGACGTAGAGCTGTGGCTCTGGCTGTTTATTGTTCCTTCCACAGCACCGACAGAGAAAAACAGGCTAACAGGCTGTCAGCTACCTTTTTCACACGGTTCACAGTCTGTTTAACGCAGGTATAACGGTCAAGACAGCTGACTGCACAAACCAGGGCCATGGCGTACGCATACCTCTTCAAATACATCATCATCGGAGACACGGGTAAGCCGCACACGACCAGCTTGACTGCCACTTAGCATTCGGCTAGTGTTAGCTGCTAGCTAGCTGTCCATTTCCGCAGTGTTGGATAGTCCAATGACGTGGTAAAAGCAGAGACGAAAGGGGTGGGATGACAGCTCCAATTCTTTACTGTAACATATTTAGATTACGTCTAAAACACCCTGACAGTACCAGACATTTAGCTATAGGTGTCATATCAAAGTCAGCATGTAAACTACTTTGCTGTAGCTGTTGTTGACACTGGCAAATACATGTTGGGCCTTTTGTCCGTTTGCGTCCAGGGTGGGGGTGTTCGCTTAAGCTAGCTAGCCTGTTAACTAACTAGCAAGCGTTAGCTGCTGTGCTAAATATTAAGCATTCAGCTGTCACGACGTTAAAACAAGCAGTACATTAATTACATTTTCGTTCACAGTCATAATATTTGTCTCATTTTCTGCTTATTGTGTTAACTAATATTGTCGTTAACTAAGCTTTTCGACAGAGAAGGCCAAAACGTCAAGCTAAAGCCTTCAATATTCCCTGAAATGGCGTAGAGCAGTTGTTAGAGCTAATTTCTGTCACGGAATTGGACACAGTTGTGTTTTTTTTTCTCCTGACGTTTTTACAGAATTGTAGGTCTTTTTGTTGTGTCTCCCCGTAAGTGTGGAACAGGTGGATCGGTGGGTAATGTTGTCATCTGTGTTGACAAAAGGGCCTTCAGCTAGCTTGGTCTATAGCGGCAGGTGTTGGATTTTAATGATATGCCATTAGTATTGATTAAAAATAGACAAAACTAACATCAGGTTTCTGAAGTGCAGTACGAGATGTCTTAGGATGGTTTTCAAAGAGGATCTAACTAATTATTTGAAGAAGAAAACATAGGAACAAATCATATCAGTCAACAAAGCATAAATTACCATATTGTAATAAGTTTATTCTATTGTGCACATTGATAGTGAAATGGTCAACAGCAAGAGGACAGTCTTCCAGTTAAAACTAATGGAATAAGTAGAGAAAAGCTTTCTAATATGCATGTCAATGTGCTAAAGCAGACTACTACACTGCTATTGCGAAACCAGTTCATGTTGTGCCTGCTGTTGTTGTTCATCACTGACAGAACTGAGCTACAGCCAAGGTTCTGTTTTGATTATGTGTATCTTTTTTTAATTTTTTTTTTCAACTTCTAGTAAACATGTTATGCTAAGCTAAAGTGTCTTGAATGTGAAATCTTCTTGCTGTTGATAACATCAGTTCTGAGCAGAAACAGAAGGATTTGCACATTCAAAATAGCAATCTGTCATTTTAACTGTAGCTGTCCTCATGCTAGTACTATACAGGCAGGTAAAGATGCTGTCACATTTTTACAGTTCTCAAGATGTGACCAGTGGAATATATATGTCAGTAAATGTTACTGTAATTAAAGAAAACACCAGAGCTTCATATTATTTGTATTGGCACTCTTCCACAAGCAGCACTATGTCACAAGTCCTTAAAAACAGTAGAGGTGTGTGAACATGGTTGTATGTCTAATCATTCTCCAAACCCAAAGATCTGTTCAGACTGTGATTTTTTAACCCAGGCCAATTTGGAATATTAACAACACTATGATGGGAGATTAACTTCATTATTCTTCACAATTTCCACTTAGCGTTTGATTGTTTTGAATGATAAGGATACAGTATTTTGACTCCCAGGACATGCAACAATTAGCGTTGAGGAACATGTAACAAAAGAAGCTGTTATAATCTATGACATATTTCCTGTAAAATGGAATGCAACCTGATTAGATTGGATTAAAACAGTGGCTCTTGAATTCATGCTGTGAGTAATTTGGGTGGAGGGTTTTAGTCTCCAGGACTCCTCCACCTCATATTGGAAAGCAGTGACTATCTCACATTTTGCTGTTGACACTGTTAAGATTTTGCATTCTCGTGAAGATCTTTGATAGTTTCTGTTGTCATTGTTACCTAACTGAAATCATTACAAGGACAATTCAATAATTAAGATAAGGCTTTTTTTTTGTTAATGGGGCTCTCCTCTTTATTAGTCTGGGTTTGGTTTGTAAATGCATGATGAATTGATGTTACTAAAAGTATGATGTTGGTATAAAGTAACTACTTTATGTGCACTCAGATACAGTAGAGGAATCTGTCAAACAACACATTTGCTGTATAATTTTTTCATACACAGTGTTCATTTTAATGTCAGAAACTCCTTGTAAACTATTGCGACCCAAACCTTTAGGCCTGCAGGTATGTACCAGTTCTGTTGGAGGATGTTTGCAAACTGTCAACAAAGATAAGTCGAAGGGACAGATGTAAACTACACACATACACAGGATAAAAAAGGCCTGGAGGTTGGAGCTGTGTGTTTTAATCAATGTTTAGTCTGTTTCTGATGAAAGCTGGTGAATTTGTGTCGGTGAAAATGTCTGAGTAATTATTTGCTGATGGTTTTAGTGAGCCTGAATAAGCAGTCTATCCGGTTCTGGTAAACATTGGATTAATTCTTGAATTTGATTAGAGTTTAGTGAGCGAGATATTTTACAAACTTGATGACATAAGCATCATATTTTAGAGAAAGGGATATAATTTGGTGTGATTTCATGAAGGGGAAACAAAAGTTGAAGAAATTACAATTTTGCAAGTGGTAGCCATTTGTTGTGCAAATTAGATTCATTATTTATGACCATGTTCCTGTATTTTAATTATTTATTGTTTAATCTGTTCACTCCTACATGGGTTTTCATGATTACACACATTTTAGTTGATGATTATGGGGGAAAAAAATGGGATCAATTATTTAATACAGGTCTTTATGTTATTAATTTCATCCAAAGAGCCTTCTGTGATTATTAAACATAGTAACATAAATAAAAGCCACATTTCAGTTTGCCATTTAGGCAATAACAAAATTACCCAGTGTAAATTTAACTCAATATACAGACCCTACTGCTGACATATGGTAGTCTGTGCCCAATGTCAATAGCTGCTTATATAGTATGGTATCTGATAAGTGAGATATCTTGGGATAAACAGTGGCGAACAACATGGATGTAATGATGTAGACATGACATTTCTGTTAAATTAATCTGACTGTGTTTATACAGGTAAATGAAACGATTACGAAAGTGATTGTAGCCAGCTAAAGTAATCTCAATCTGATCATTATGTAATAATTGTGAAAGGTCTGCTCTTCCAGTAGGTTATAACCTGTCTGCCTCTCCTGCAGACAAATAGCGATTCACTGGTTGTTACTTTGCACAGCCAGGTGTTATCTGTCTTCATTATCTGAGGTTGGGCATGGCTTTTGTAGTTTGACATGTGTCAGTCGGGTGTGGTATTTGCACCCTAGTAGTTGCCACGTTGAGTCCGGATTTCACACAGTAAAGAAATATATGCCAAGACAAGACATTTCATCCAATCTCTATGCAGAATTGTTTTCATATGAGTCCATTCAGACTCACCAGGGATCTCAGTGGCATGATACGTACATTCAGTACAGTTTGCTGCAGAGATTTGGTTGACTAATTGCCCTGAGGATGTGATGAGAGGAAATAAAGTGGGAAATTTCATCATTTGACTCAACTTGTGGGCTTAGATCTCTCATAATTATTAAAATTGAAAATGTCATTGATGATATATTGTGTTTTTTCTGTAGCTGCTGTTTCTGATGGACATTCAGGCAACAGTGTTTTTATGTTCTTCAGCCTTGTACTACAGTTGAAAACCAGTTAATTTACCCCCTGATTATGAAACACATACAAGCATTCATTTTACACTGATACAGCAGGAGCCCAGTAGTTATGGCTGTGTAGCAGTGATCTGGCTATACAACATGCATCATGATGGAGGGAGAGTTCAGCTTATTACATTAATGAAAGCAATTTTTTTAATTCAATTTTCTGTCAAATGAACATATGCACATATTCATTCAATCCGGGCACATTGAAGTTTTGTTAAATCAAAGTTTTTAAGAATATATATAGTATCATGGAACATAATATTTCTGATATGTATAATATGTTTGATATCCAGAAACATCAAATGGACACATATTTTGTAAAGCAAACATTTTTCTCTAGCTTTGGGCCTTTCATCCACAGGCAAATGTTTTTTCAGGTCACTAACACAGAGTAACAGAAGCCACTTTTACACAGAGATCCTGGAAAAAAGGTGAGATGGTGATCCCATCTTTTTTCCACCATTGACTGATATCCACAGCCAAGCCAAAGGAGTAACAGAGGTGAGACAGGCTGGACTGTTACACAGCAGACCTGCATTCCAGAATCAAAGGGGCAGTGACACAGCCAGCATATAGTGTGATGTATCACTTCTGTGTCGGAAATACCCCAAGCTTAGCAGTGTTGCTAACCTCTCCAGACTCGGCCCGTCTTTCACCGTTCCACAAATGTTAGCATGGATGGAGTCCTCCGCCCAAAGTGACAATGACTTGCGGATCTCTGCGTGTCCCCAGATATCTTTCTGGTTGCATTGATATGTTTGTTTACTGTATATGGTCCATGCTTATTATTACATCACCCCTGAAGTGGGGGTCCCACACACCATACCTCATCAAAACATCACACTTTGGTTGCGGAATGAGAGGTGTTCCTTTTACATAGTGTTCTGGAATCACGATTCCACCTTTATCACAGCTCGGTTACTATCTCTCGAGGTGTTACAGAGCCGTGATAAAGGTGGGACCAAATGATCCCACTATTTTGTTTACACAGACGTTGTTCCAGAATAAAGGTAAAATATTCCCAAAAAACAGAAGTTCTGTGTAAAAGGGGTTATAGTAAAGCATCTGCTTTCAGTGCGCCCAATATTATCTGAAGGTCTGCAGCTTAAAGTCTATCAGAAACAAAGGTTTTTCTAAGTGTTTGTATCAGTTCGTTGTATATTTTCCATTGCAGTGTATCCAGAGATATTTTGTTAAATGTAAGTCAGATGAACAAAAAACAGAAGGGACAAATAGCTGTTTAGAAAAGTATCTGTATCAGTAAAAACCTGTCTTAAGTTTATATCAAAGGTATTTTCTAATATTAGTGTCCAGCCTCGGTGTGTGTTCTGTCAAAATTTTATGAAATCCTAGTTTTCTGTTCAGCGTTTGTGAAGGGTCTGTGGTGTGGTTTGACACTTAGCTTTACAACTTAAGAGCTGTGGCTGGAACACTGAATGTGATATGTGATGTACGGTAATTGCTAATTGAACTGCCATTAGTTTTTAAGATTGTGTTATAAGGTTTTTCTCTCAGGCCGGCTTGTACGCCAATCCTGTTGGCAGAAAAGCCGATGGAGTTTGAAAGGAAAATTATAGTCTTTGTACAAAAATAGTCTGTTCTGTGGAACAGTGCCCATAGGTCCACAAGTTTCCAGAGACCTGCCACTTTTATAGAGAGCTTTGACTCTACCCTCAGTCAGAATTTTGAGGGTGGGCATTGTGGCCCACTGGTGAGAAGGGCCGACATGTTTCCATCATCAAATATCTGTGCTTTGAACCTTACTAAAATGATAGGAATGTTCACTGAGTCCCTGGTGTGGTATGCTTGGCCTTCTAGTTCTCACATGACCAGACTTAACAGAAATGAATATGACTGACTGATTCTAAGATCACCAGTATGTGTATCATTGAGTTACTGTACAGGGTGAATCATTTTCTGGTAATTACTGGGTGCATAGTTTTTAGAACTAATGACTTTCCCATCTATTGTGGTTTGACTTTCACTCAGTCATTTCCAGACACTGTTTATTGTGGCGGAGTGTCTGTTTATACACCCTGCGTTATTTAATTTCAAGTACTGCAAGTTAAAGGACCAGGAGATTGAATTTAGTATTGAAAAATCAAAAATTTGTTTTCTTCTACAGTTGTGGTGGGATAGCTGGAGATAAGTCACTGCACTTGAAGGCACCTAAATAGTATTTGGTTTTTGGAGGGTGGTTGATCTGAGCAGACGGTAGCGGGGGTTGTGGTGCAGTCTGCTGACCATGCAAAGCTTCAGGTTACCGCTGTAAGTGAGGAGAGACGCATCTCATTGGTCTGCTGGACTCTTCAACGCATCTGCAACACAAACCAAGAACTTATGATATAAGACGGCAAATTATTCCTCCTCAGGGTCCGCCAAGAAACTGTTTATCTGAGATCCAAAGTAGCTCTGCAGCAGTTACCTGAATAATCCATGAGTATTTTAGGAGAAGATGAATTGGCAACTGTTTTAGTAACTGATTAATACATCAAGGACATTTTGGACCCTGAATTGCCAAGTATTTTCTGGATCTGGTGTCTTAAAATATGGAGACTCTCTCTTGTCATGTATCTCTAATACATTTGGCATTTGATTGAGTGACGCTTTTAATAAAACAGACAGAGGGGATAAATCTTGTGCTCTGCAAAGTTAAAACTGCCATTTTTCTGAGTTTTCTGGCATTTTTAGGGAAAAAACTATTAATTTGATGATATTTCTATGATCAGTTGATGAAAATGTCCATTAGTTGTAAACATGGTGAAGGAACCATCCAGGTCCTGCTTTTTTGTAATTTATTTTTTTACTAGTTTGTTTGATTGATTTGAGTTTATAATACATTTAAAATGATCAATAATATGCATTTACATTTATAACCAATTATTTAGACTCAAGATACCATTTGTTTATCATATCTTAGTCACAAATTGCCTGCAATATACATGGTATGAGTTTTTTACCAAAAATGTATATTCCAGCTAACTGTCAATAATCCTGCATCAACACTGGGTTACGCTGAAGGATTTGTTTCCTTGGCAACAGCAGCAGGTCAATTAACCATCTGTCCTTTTTTAGGAAGAACAAAAGCGTGGTTTCTGCTTGGCTAGTCTCACATTACCAGATCTGTCATGTTTGCTTTGCTCTCAAGCAGATCCCTATGAATCTATCAATCTGTAATTGTGAAGGATGGATTCAAATGCTCTTATCTCACTAATACTCTAATTGAATATTCTGTTAAAGACTCAAATGCCACAAGGGAGGGAGGACAAGCACAGGTGTTACTAAAAGCCTGACAATGGTTTTGTTGCATCTCCTGTAGCTAATGACTATTTTCATCTGTATTTAATCTGCTGGTTGCTTTTTTCATTTGAGTAATTTAGATAGTTTATAAAATGCCAAAAACAAAAAATTACATCAAATGTCTTGTTTGTTGTTTTAATCAGAGAGGAGTGAAGAAATCTTCAGAAGCTGGAATCAGAAAACTTGATAGGTGATTCTCAGAATATTTGATATATTGAATTATTGCAGCTTTACATTGTGATGGTGAGCCAGCCTGTAGCACTAGGACCTGAAAGGACACAGTCATCCTTCATTTTATTTTTTCCACCTGTGCTTTTCCTAGTTTTGCAATGTCAGAATGCATCCTGTGAAAATGACCTCCTAGTGTGTAGCCTGTTACCATGTTCGTCACTCATAATAAAGGGAAAGGCATCCGGATGCAGTGCTTATGTCACTGGTTCACAATGTATTGAATTGTGCAGGTGTTTGCTTTCTAAAGCTAAATGAAACCACCTGTCAGAAGGGCTGGGTGATGTGGTTAAAAGATCATTTTAATGTAGAATCACAACTCTTGATCTGAACCAGAACAGTGTTGCCATCAAATCAACCTAGGAGAACTAATTCATCTAATTTTGTACTGTACTGATCATGAACTCAAAGGCTACTTTTACACAGAGATCCTGGAAAAAAGGTGAGATGGTGATTCCACCTTTTGATGAGACAGGCTGGACTTTTACACAGTGGACCTGCATTCTGGAATCAAAGGGGCGGTGATTCAACGCAGCGTATAGTGTGATGTATCACTTGTACATCACATATACCCTGAGCATAGTACTGTTGCTAACCTCTCCAGAGTCAGGCTGGCTTTCACCGTTCCACAAATGTTAGCATGGATAGAGTCCTCTGTCCGAAGTGACAACAGCTCACAGAGCTCGGTGTCTCCCCAGTTTGGCATCTTTCTGGTTGTGTTGATATGTTTGTTTACTGTACACAGCCTGCACTCATTTTTAAATCCCCGTGGTGCAGGGGTCACACATACAAAACGTCATCAAAATGTCACATCTTGGAATGAGAGGTGTTCCTTTTACATAGCGTTCTGGAATTATGATTCACAGCTCTGTTACTATCTCCAGAGGTGTTACAGAGCTGTGATACAGGTGGGACCAGACGATCCCACCATTTCGTTTACACAGACGTCACTTCGGACTAAAGGGGAAATATTCCCATAACAGAAGTGCTGTGTAAAAGGGGCTACTGTAATTCTTTGCTGTTATTTCTTCAGCAGCAATAAAACAACATAATAACGTAACATAATGTCGACTAAACCATAACACTTTAATATGTAAAAACTGTTTTAACTGTAAATGTATTACTATGAGTGGACTGAAATTAACTCACTAACCTATTCATCTGTGCTGGTGACATTAATGCTACAACATATGTCACATCTTTGGCCACACACTGTGTAAAATGTTATAGTTACACTGGTAAAAGGGCCATGAAAACAAATGACAAGTAGAAAAGTTTTGACAGTGCTATTATTTATGCACAGTCCTTGTAAAGGGTAGATCATATGATCATGACCTAAGACTGAGATCATCTAGTCTACGTGACAGTCATCTTTTATAAGCTGTTACTTAGTCAGCTGGTTAACTGAAATTCTGTTTTCTGATGGGACAGCAGTTCATTCGACATGTTGAATTACCTCCCTATGTTAAGGGCTTTGTGGTATAGTATCACATTTTTCTACTATAACTATGATTATAGTCATTCACCCTTTGAGGGCTCAGCAGGCGATGATTGAGGGCTGTTGTGGATGTTAGCTCATGCTCTAAACCGCAGGTGTTTCATTGTTAACCTCATGGCTTGAAATTGGAAGTTGTGTGCTAAAAAATGGCTTGTGAATTGAACGATTAGGATTAATGTATGAAATTGGAAAAATATGGCAAAAGCAAACTAAATATGGTTCTTCATGTCATCAGCGGGGCCTTGACTGAAGAAAACGGTGTGTTATAAGCAGGAGTCTGATGTGATGTGTGACGGAGGTAATGATGACTGCTTGTTGTGCCTCTTTATAGCTGCCCTCCTCCTGATCTCTCTATCCTCCCCTCCATCCCTTATCATCATCATCATCACACAATCCCTGCCTAGCAACGCCTCTGCCTAGCAATGGTAACCCTTGGAAACCATGAAGGAGGAAGACCAAGTCCCTATCAGTCACCTCTTTGGATTTCTGTCAGTTTCTCTATCTCTGACCACT
>JAPTYQ010000010.1:11571279-11587591 GCA_029814465.1 Ostorhinchus cyanosoma
TTTAGCTTGAAGATTAACTTAATGGGATGGGTGTGCACATGTATGTGTGTGGTTTTTTAATTCTTAAATTCTGTATAAGTCGAGAGGGATTTGTTACCAAAAATGTGTATTTAAACTTAGAAACACAGATTAAATTATACTTATTTACACTAGAAAGGATCTTACAAATGTGACTCAAGTAAAATAGCTACATTCATACTGCAGCAAATATGGCCCAAATACGATTTTTTTGCCCATGTGTGATCTGTATCTGATCTGTTAAAGACAGTTTGAACGGCACTAATCCGACCCAGGCTGCTTACATATGTGGCCCTAAATCCGACACGTATCTGATATTTTGCGATGCGACTTCAGTTTGAACGGGCAGGTCACATTTATCCGACCTTTACATCACTAAAATGCGGTAAACGTCAGAATTCTGCATCCCAGGAGTGTTACTTTTGTAAACACTGCCTGCCTGAGTGGTTGCGTATGACATCAGGACCTCTTTTACGCATGCGGGTCACTTTAGGGTCACATTCAGTTCACACTCAAAACTGATATACATCGCATTTAATGTGTAATATGAATGATCACACAAAAAAAAATCAGATTTCACCAAAAAAAATCAGAATTGTGCATTAAGTAGCTTCAATTTCTAACCTCAGTATTTTAAGTAGTAACACAATCTCTCCAAGTTCAGTGCAAACAGAAGGTGCAGCTAATGTTAAAATACCCCTGACTTGTTTTTGCAGCACATTTCCAGACTAATTCTGCACATTGTTGCTCCCTTGTGTTTGTTAAGGTCTATCCTATCTTTTTGTATACATTGCAACGATGTGTGAGAAAACCTGTGATGCAGGATCAAGATGTGGAGAGCAACTCAAGCACAAACGCGGCGGTTATTTGTACAAAAGCAGCAGAGAAACTTGATTTATTTCACAAAAATCCACCTGTGACTTTCAGTTTGCTCAACAGGCGTCCACGCGGGTCTTCAAAGGGTCCCTCTTTTAAGGAAAATGTAAATTCACATATTTAAAAGGATCAGTGCAGGCTTATTTCCAAGTGTTTAGAAAGCTTTAAATAACTGAGGGATTTGCAGACTGCAAAAAAATAAAAAAATACAGCCTAAAAAGGTAAGCGTGGTGCAGTGGGAACAAATCGCTGGTAAATATCATCAGATTAGCTCTTCTAAAGCATACGAATCAGATAAAAAGAAAAAAAAAAAAAGTTCCCCAGAGAGAAAGTTTGGAGTCCATATTATAGGGCAGGGCACGGGGTTAAAGGTCAACTCGTGGTCCCTCAGCCGCTGCATTATGCCTGTGACACCTGTCAATCAACAGGCGCCAAAGACCTTTAATGGCGCAACAAAGGGCATGTTGAGTGGGACGGCGATCCCTTCACCAGAAATGTCATGGATGTTGTGATAAAGTTGAGGTCAGAAGTGTGTGTGAAGTGAGTTTTCGACTGGTGTCACAACGGCAGCAGAATTGTGTCGTTTTTTTTGTTTGTTTTTTTTTACATCACGTGTGAGTGCAGTGGGAGATCATTATCCTACTGTTGTGTGTGTGTGTGTGTGTGTGTGTGTGTGTGTGTGTGTGTGTGTGTGTGTGTGTGGTCTGTAGGTGACGCAGTATAATGTGTGTCTTTAATAACACTCCATTAGCTCCCCGCGTGTGTGTGTGTGTGTGTTTAGTATATGCACTGTGGACTCATATATGTGTGTGTCCTTGTGAAAGTGTTGGAAATGGCCGCTGATGGGCCGTGAATCCGAGCCCAGTGTGCTGTTATTTCATGTCGTTCTCACCGCTGCTGTCTGTCCCCCCCCCACCCTGAGGTCCGATGACCCCAACCATATTTTCTTCCTTTGTTTTCATTCCATCTTCCCTTCCCCCACATACTCCGAAGCCAGTTTTTTCTTTCTTTCTTTCTTTTTTATTTGTTTGTTTTATTTGTTTTCCAGGCCTTTCTCACTTTCTCACACTCACACATATTTCATCTCAACTTTAACCTCTTGCACATATTTGCTCCTTTTTACGAAATCGCCAGAATACCGAGATAGTTATTCAAGCCCAACCAGCGCCAGCATCTAAAAACACACGCCGGTACATGTTAAAAGACTAAAATTTCCCTCAGAAATATCTCCATGTCCCACGCAATCTTTTCACCGATGCTGACAAAACGCATGGAAATCCACTGATCTTGAGTGCTGCTCGCCCACTACAACAGCAGGCTATAACTAATCCATCTCCCACTACATGTTTTTAATGAGCCTCCATAACTGTAATCCGTATGGTGCAGTGCGGCACGCGGGCCAAATCGCTCTGTTTCCATGACTTTGTGCTGTCAGCAAAACGTGATGTGGGGACGTGTGTGTGTGTGTATTTGTGTGCATGTTGTGGGTTTCCATCAGCTAGCATCTGCGTCGTCAGTGTGCCATCCTGGTGGACGACTTTCCATCTGGTGAATGCAGGACGTGTGTGCATACCGGAGTAGACTATTTTCCAAACAAAAGATTAGCCCTTTACCTGCATCATAAGATTATAGGAAACAGGAGCTGATGGGAGTGGCAGTGTGTATGCATGTGCATCGTAGAGGTAGAAACTGCCAGGCCCTTTCAGAAAACCCCAGAGGGGCCCACATTAGGGGCCCCCTAGGGTCAAATTAGAGGATGGTAACCAAGTTAGAGATCGGCAACAGAGGGGGACTGACTGGCAGGGATGGACTGATCTCACTCCAGCCCCCCCCACCCACCCCTTTGTTCTCCTCCTGTCCTCTCCCCTGTCTCCTTACTGTGGTTTTCCAGCAGTGTGTGTGGTTTGCCACGCTCCCTCTCTTCTCAAAAAGAAGGGGAAAAAACCCGTCCCCTCTGCTTCCTTTGACTCCAGCCAAGCAAAACTCCCCTTCCCTGCTCTATTTTCCACTCAGTCTGTCTTCACTCCTCAGCTCTCTTTCTGTCTCTCTCTCTTTTTCTCTCGGCATTCTGCCAACTCATAAATTCCTCACATCCCACAAGGTCTCAGTCATTCGGCAAGAAAACAAACATGCAGCCAGCCAGCCAGTCTGTAAGTTTGCTATCCAGTCAGCCAGATGCTTATCTCCTCCGGAATAGTTATCCAGGCAGGAATGTCCACCAGCCGGCCTGCTAGCCAGTTAGCGTGTACAAGTGTTAGACCATGACCACATTTAGGCTGTTAAATCTGAGAAGGACATATGTGCACTGTACATTCTCTCTCTCTTTTGCTTCATCCCCCTACATTGGCCCCCTGCTGCATTGACTGATGAGCCCCTTTCATATGAATGAAAGGGCTGTGAGTTTTCACACACAGCGCAAGTTGGACTGAATGCGGCCTCTCCGCTTCAAAGCAACAGTCGATCAGTGAAAAATCACTGGAAGTGAGAAAATCTGCAACACCGCCTCCACACCTCGTCACGTGTTGCTTATGCTGACTGTAGGAACATGCATTCATTTACGTCACAATGTAAATAAGGATCTATTTCTGCAGGTAGAAATGCGGAAAAATGTGTAGAAACAAGCTGTATATGACAGATCAAGGTTTAGCATTTCTGATTCAGCATTGTGTGACTAAAAATTTCATTCCAAAAAAGACTAGGATCTAGTTTGAAAGGGTCATATTGAGATTGAAAATATCTGACACCAGCTTTTCTCCACTGTGGGTGTTTTCTCATTCATTCCTATTTATCACAAAGCCTCTTCTATAGAATTTAGCAAAATATACATAAATGTACAGTGTTTCCTCTCAGATTCTTAAAATTTTGTAACAGTCTTTAGAGTTAGACCTAGGTCACACTGCAAAGAAATTCACTCATACCTCAGAAAACGAATAGGGCTCAATTTGAGTTGGAACAAAAGCTGTGTCTTCAGGTTTGTGGGTGGGGTTTTGCAACTATCAAACCAGGATTAAGAGCTGGAAAATATAAGACTTAGTTGCAGTGCCTGAAGTTCTGGTTTTGGTTCACTTTTATGATTTGTATATTATGTGAACAGATTGCTTTTCCATCTAACATATGATTTCTATGTTTATGTTAAATTGAGATCAGTATGACACGATATCGTTGAAGTTAAGAAAATGCTCTATTTAACATCTGGCCAAAGCTGCATAATTTTTAATTGAAAATAAATGTACTCTGTCGGCGACCCCAACTTGTTTCCACAGCAGCCCCCAAACCCTTCAAAAAAATCAGGAAAACCCTAATCCGTGCCAATTAGATGGTCAAATAGCATTTTTAACACCCTCCTCCCACACATTCCCATTGTTTGATTAAGAGGTCTACAAATCCGCCAGTTGACAATCAGAAGTTCACACCTTCTGTAATGCAAGGCTTTGTCAGCTGTGCAGAGGTGAGTAACATGTCAGGGATTGAATTTCTCTGTCAGCCAAAGGAGCTGGAGCATTCAGCTGTCAGCGGAGAAAAGAAGAACTAAAAACAGAAGCTGAAGGGTTAAATTTAACCAGCATAAGTTAACATTACGTCTGAACTGTGCTTTCCTTTTCTGCATAGGTGCAAGAGTTCCCATGATGGTAATTTCTACTCACATTGACGGTAGTATGTGGGAATATCTTTGCGTGCAGCCCATGATTTATGACATGAAACCTTGACATTTTCAGGATATTTCTCATGGCCGGTTTTGAGAGCAGATCTTGGTTCTAGTGAGCCCTTCTAAATAATTATATTTGAAGTAATAGCTTGTTAATAACATCATCCAGGTTGTTTTTGTGCAATACCTACTGTAGTATCAAGTGTACAAACAGTGATATTTTTATCTGGATGCCTGGATATCAAATGCTTACCAAAGGCGCAGTGTCCATATTGTAGCCTCGAAGCCAGCCAGAAAGCACAAGTGTTACACAGACGAGACTGCGTTTAGCCAGCCACAGAGTGTTTTTGTTATTAGTAACAGTTAGACAGAGTGAAGACAGGCCGGCCAGCCAAACCACATCAGCTGACTGGCTGAGAGAGAGAGAGGGAGAGAGAGAGAGAGGGAAGCCCCACCAGAAATGTTGGCAGCCAGTATGAGAAAACACTCACACTCACACATGGCCTTAGCTCAATAAATGTGATTTAAAGGCATACAGTGTTTCCCAGAGGCACTACTGCTACTGAGTGTAGGAGGGGGAGTTACACTGAGAGAGAGAGATAAATATATACAGAGGAGTGAGCGAGCCAGGGTCGGAGTGTGGAGAGAAATGATGAAATACAGAGAGGGAAAGCGAGGCCTATGTTACACAAAGCGAGAAAGAGGGAGAGCTCCAGTCTGAAGGGATGAGAGAGAGATGAAAGAACCGTGTCTCTACCACCCACCTGCCTCCCTCTCTCCCCGTTTCCCATCTTTTATACACGCTTTCCTTTTTTCTGCCCATGTCCTTGAGTGTTGCTAGTTTTTCCTTTGCCTTTGTGCAACACAGCAGCACCTGTTGCTTCTCTTATGATGTGATCTAATAGGAGCTCCTGCAGGCGCTGTACAGTGTTAATCTCGCTGTGAAAGCAATGACACACACATTTTGCAGTTGTTGTTTTTTTTGTCAGTAATTATAATTGCAGTTTGTTCGGTTGCGCTGTCTTTTTTTTTTTTTTAAATGGAAACCCTTTCATAGACTTTTGCTGAGTTCATTAAACAAATCACACATAAATAAAAGGAATGCATATTGTTATTTATATGGCAAATGTTTCATTTCACAGACTGTAATGACTGATGTTCTGTTTTGTTATAGTAAAGGTTTCTTTTTTTTTTTTTTTGTTTGTAAGGTTATTTGTTCCCTGGCACATCAGCCCAGAATTTCAGCCAGTGATCTTTAATAAATAATGTGCCTGAAAAGCAAAACATGTCTTCCTCATAATATTCCCCTTAATATTACAATAACATATTTATTTTCCATGCCTGGTCTAACCTGTTGAACAGCCTGAATCAGTTAAAGGCCTTCTACACAGCAGATGACTCATTAGAAGCTTTATAACAGGACAGAACAATGTTATAAAAATAAGGAAGTTCACTGATAAATGATTTGCAAAATAAGTGGAACGTGTTTGTTTTACAAAATATCTCTGTCTAATGACAACGCAAAAATAACTATGAAGTGGTACAAATGCTCAGATGGATAATTGTTTCTGTTGGACTTAAAACTGGACACTGGATAACACTGGGTAAAGCAGATATAAATGATAAAGTTAAGTGTTAGTTGGTGGTTGTCGAAGTGTATTTACATTCCGTGGATTTCCTCCCAAAGTAATCTATCCTGGCTTGGATCTACTGCAGGTCATACACTGATTTACACACCTGCTTTGAATATTTCAGGAGCAGGTTCATTACAAAAAACAAATAGACGTGCACAAAATGGGGTGTGTGCCATCGTTTTTCAGTCTTTCCTTTTTCCTTGTCCACAGATGCACACGAACTTCAGTTTTTAACTGTCTTCAGTCTTGTTTTTGGGACCTTAAATGCAGTTTAGGTGTGGATGAGAGGCCTAAATATCAGCATTTGTGTGCATGCACCATTATTCCCAAAAGCAGGATCAACAAATGTATTTTTAAAATTTTCCAGGAAACAGACAATGACACTAAAATTACCCCTAAGAATAGCTCTAACGCAAATGTTTTGTCTTTTGTGGGTGAGATACTAGAGAATATAGAGTATGAACCCATGTAAGGGTTTATGGATGATTTACTGGTGTATTTGTGTTGATATTTATGTTTTACTGGGAGCTTTAAAGAGGCACTTGTGAAGGATTTTGCGCATAAAGCATCTAACATTGATAAAATTCCATATATTTTACGTGTTATCACGAATGGAGTTAGTTGACCTCAACAAAAAAAAAAAACTGACTCCAAAATGAGTTTCCCCTCAGCACCTGAAGGACATGTGACTCTTACATAATGAACCTTCAAATCTTAATACACTGTTGATGAAAAGTCATGTGATAAATGACAAAACTGAGTCTTTTTTGTGTGTCTTTCTGTGTTTGTCTTCACAGGCTAATGGTATTAAGATTGGACCCCAGCATCCTACCCCCAGCTCCACACTGTCCGGTAGCCAGGGAGGCCAACAGGCTGGAGGGGGCTGCTGCTGAAGCCCCAGAACACACCACCTCCTCTTCCCCTGACCCTTCCTCCTCCCTCCTCTTCCTCCTCCACCTTTTTGCCCTCTCCAACCCTCCCTCTCGTTTCTACAGAACTGTCCAGGCTCACTAACAGTTTGTTAACCTCTCTCTCTCTCTCTCTCTCTCTCTCACTCTACTGCTCCATTCTTTCATCCATCCATCCTTCTTTCATCCTCTCTGTATCTTCTTCTCTCTGTCTGTCTCTTAGTTTTGTCCCTCGACCGTAAATTTAAGGGTCTAGGGGTTGTGTCCCAGTAAGTCAGCGTGATATCTACAGTCTTAACAGGGACAGAGTCAGCTTCACCTTCAGATTTATCCACCGCATTCTCAAGTTTTGCACTTTTTTTTTTTTTTTCTCACTAGATTTTAATCATTTTATTAGTAAAAATGCTGGAATGTGCAGAGTTGCATTCCAGCAGTTTAATTTCCACATCCCTTATCATTCATTCATGAGGCTATTGGGATATTTCAGCGCCTCCAAGTCATTAAAAACGATATTTTTGTAAATGGTGAGTTGACTTTGTCCAGAGAGAGCCAGAACTGACTGTACGGAATAAACCATGCGCTATGTTGTGTCTATACACACATCAGTTCATGTTTTAAAAGAAAATGATGCAGCACGTTGACAGCAGGACATGTTTCTACACGTCGAGTGAGTTTACATACTGTGCCTGTGTGCATATGGATGATATAGGTATTCCAGCATGTCAGTTTTGTACGCTGTAGGAGGCATTCGAGTCAGTTAATCAACCAACAATGTGCGTATGATGCTATTTTGTGCTTCCTTTCCCTGTTTTTTTGTCACATTATTATGTTCTATCTCTGTCTGACTTGCAGATGTTTTGTATTTAATGAACACTATAAACTGGTTGTGGCTTACAAAGTGTTTTAAAATGTCTGGGGAGAGAATAAAAGACCAAACTGTTGAGTGTGAAAATGGATCCTTTTGGGACTGAAGGAGGAAAAAAAAAAAAAAAAAGGCGTAAAGTGGAAACGTTAGGGGATGTTGAGAGCAGCGGCTGCCAATATGAAGTTAAGACATAAACAGAGGACAGTAGATTCGGAGGAAAAAAAAAAAATTCAACCTTTTTTTTTTTTGATAACTGTATTTATCGGGTGCGTTTCTGTGTATATATGGCTCTTTAATTTTCTGTAGCTTTTTATTTTTGTTTTGTTTTGGTTTTTTTTAGCTGTTAAAGGTGAGGCTTGGCTTGTTGTCCCTCACCAGAGCTGGAAAAAAAAGGCCTTCAAACAGCTTTTTAGCATTTTTAACAAAACTCATTTAAACCCAAAGGTACCCAGCGGCCCCTGCTACTTTCGGGTTGGTGGTGCCCTTTCTTTTAAATGACAAGTATGAATGATAACAGGCTGTTAACAGGACCGCGTAGAGGCATTGAGTCCCTGGTGAAGGACAGACTCCGACTGAAAATGTCAAGGCGTCTCCCTTCTAAACCCAGATTTCCTCCATGAATTAGCAGCCAGATATATAATGTATACTGTTTAGAGCTTGATCGATGACTGCTGCTTTGTTTTTGCTTCGAGATCCCCTGATGTAACCGGCACCATTTTACTGTTATGATCATATTTTGAGTTACTTATCGTTCCATCCCTCCCTCCCTTCCTCCCTTCCTCCCTCCTTCTCTCCCTCCCTCCTCTTCTCATCCTTCTTATTCGCTGTCTCTTCCTCTCAGACCATCAAACCATTAGCGCTCTACCAACTTTTAATGCCAAATTATTGTGTTTACCTGTGTTTTGTCAGAAACTGGAGGGAAGAAAACAAACAAAAAAAAAAAATACAAAAATCACCCAAGCCCCTTAGATCTGACCTGAGATCAGCTGTCTGCCTTAACTCCACCCCTCTGAGAGATTTGGACAGCTGCTAAATTGCATTAAACCGACCCTTTTTATGAGCAAATAGGCATTTTACCACTAACTAGCTAGTTATCAATGCATTACACATGCACAGATGCACACGTAGAGTGATATGTAAAGTCATAGTAACTAGTTTGATTTTATTGTTTATGATTTGGGGCATTTTTAATGACATCCATCCACATCCATGACTGAATTCAATTCTCGTCGGACACACTCATGACTCCCATCCCCTCCATGCGCACACACACACCCACACCCACACATCCACCCAGCCAGCCAGCGTTCAGGATATGCATGCATACGTAGACGATGCATACATATAATCCCCTTCAACCTAAGCCAGCTGTGTCCTCTCCAGGTTAACTGTGCAACTGTAGGGAGTGTTGGGCTTTCACAGCAGGGCCTATGAATCTGTTTGGAAGCCTGCAGTTTTCCTCAGCGACGTGTTCCTCGTTTATTTTTAGTTTTATTTTTGAATTCCTAGATATATTCAGACAGTTATTGATCTTATTCTGATGATGATTATTCTTTGTAAAGCGACATGTAGTGCGTATGTGTGTGTGCGTGTGCGTGGACTCAGAGGGGTTACAGGGGGAGGATCAAGCCAAACCTGACGCATCTATCTATCAATCTATCTTATCTATCTATCTATGGATTGATCTATCTATCTAATCTATGTGGCCCTCCTCTCGCTCTCCCCTCCTCTTCCTGCCTCTCCTCCTCCCCCTCAACGTTATTTGCTGTGTTTGTTCTTTGGAAAAAATAAAACTTAAAAAAAAGAAAAAATGAAAATGCTATCACAATAAACTATAATAAAACATTCTAAACTCTAAACATGTCATTTTGATGGTTATGTGGAGATGGGAAAAATACAGTGTTTGAAAAAAAAAAGAACATCCGCATTTGTATTTTCTGTGTTATTATTATTATTATTATTATGATTTGATATAATGGATGTATTGAGCAGCAGGCGGGTCCTGTGCAGATTTTCAGGGACTGAATGAATCAATCAATCATTCTGGATCCATGTACTGTAGCCTGTCTGATGTATCCATTAAAATGTGAAGGAGTGCTGGTGGATTCGTGCCGTTTGACCTTCAGCAGTCATGGAGATTGTATTCCCTGATGAAGGTCAGCTGGACTGTGAGCTCGCTTAATGAATCAAACATTTTCAACTCGGGAAGGTTTGTGTGAATAATGTCCTGTGTGTACATTATGCTTTAGATTTATGAAAACCACTGTTTGGTTTTTGTAGGGGAGATTTTTTTTAGTTAGTTGGTCAGAAGGGGAGTTTCTGGACTAAATGACTACAACATGTCATCATGGCCAAGTGAACTTTATACCCATAGGTAGATTTTTTTTTTCCTGCTTTAACATTAAGACAAAACAAAGAGGACAATAACAAATACTCATGGGAAAATACTCTGAGGCTCACTGATCTGGATTCAGCTAAAAATAAAATATCAAATAAATGAAATCCATTAAATACCAGGATAAGGAAAACAAACTATAGTCTTTAAAAGGCTTCAGTAAAAGGTTAAGAAATGCACACTGACTTATTTAAAAAAAAAAAAAAAAAAAGTCAGAAAAAAAAAATAGAAATAAATGATAAACTTCAGGAAAAAGTGCATAAAAACGTGCTTGTGCACATGTAACTACACCTCCACTTCCATCAATACAACTCGGATGTCTAAAATTTGAACAGATATAGATGAATTTTTATTGATCTCCAGGGGGAAATTCACTTTATTAATCATTAAGGAAGGAAGGAAGGTGTAGGTTAATGTAAGTATACACTTGAACCACTGATCTACAGTAAAGATAACCTGACGCCACATTTTTAATTGTGTTTCAAGTACTAACTAATTGATTAATGAATTAGTAAGTGATTAAAACAGCAGTTGCCAGGTTGGAAGAGTCACCGGTGTGTGTTCTCCTTTATTAGAGTTTCATTCTAATAACACACCACTGTTCAGCTTCATGCAGCTCCAACGGTACTAAATTACAGAGTACTTTTAGGCAAAGTAGGCAAATTAATTGCTTTAGACTTATTGTTCCCACATTTTTTCTATCCAAGACCTAAAAAAGAAATTGTATTCTCTCTTCAGGACCAATATATACAAAATATAAGAAGCATTTCCACATCGACACTTTAATCTTTGTCTCGTTGCTTTTTTTTGTTGTTGTCTTACACTTTTTTAATGTCATTTATTGTAATATTTTTGCCTTTTCCCTCTTTGTAATCTTTTTATGTTTATGCCTCTTCACATCTTTTCTGTCATGTCTCTCTTGTGTCATTTTCATGTGCTTAACCCTTGAACACCTAAATACAATCAACCAAATGCATCTACAGATCTACGATGTTTAATAGCTTTTCAAACCACCACAATCCATGTAAATAATTGAGGTAAAATGCAGTTTCTCAGCTTTTCATTCTCATCAGATTTGACCCATTTGGACGTTCAGAGGCTCCTTAGTGAACATGGAAACACCATCATCTTCTGCAACATCGATTCACTAATAAAACACATGTAGTTTGATAAATGACAGTGGCTGTAGATGCTTGTTTTTATGCTCAGTTAATGATATATTTTAGTAGAAGTCACTTTTGGTTCAGTTTTCTGTGTTCTGGTACAGTAACCTTTGAATTTACTCTGATGAGCATCTACACGATTAGGGAATTAAATATAAGAAAAATAGCTGCTTTTAACAGAAAAATGCAAAATGAAGAGGATAATATAATAAATGGTGATAAATCATGTAAGAAAGGTTAAATGTAAAGAAAAATTAAATTGGATGTTCACACAAAAATAGTTCCACGTTGTCATTGACTTAAAAACTGGCCTTTTCACAGGTCTTCAACTCCTCCTGACTTCACTTCTCTGCTGGTTTTAATTTGGAAAATGTGTTAATGTCTCATTATATACACCAAGTATTTTTCAGCAGTAATTGATGACCCAATAAAAACAGCTCTGTGACCCGTTTTTCATACAGACCTAAAGTTTTGGCAACATGCTCTAAAATACAAATGCATTATTTTACAGCAGATTACTGGAAAATATCCTTCAGTTAAAGGTTTGGAAACACCAAGTCTCTTACCCTTTTCTGGACACACATGCATGTTCCTATTATTTATAGTTGTGGAAAAATTATCGGACCATCAAAAGTAATCAAAAACAATGGTTATGCAATCCAATACTAACTCCTATGTGCATCATGTGACTAAAACAGACAGAAAAAAAACATGGGATTCCTATAATGCAAAAATCTAAATCTTACCAAGTGTATTTTTTTCATTTCTAGTCACACTGAAAATAAGACATAATAACCTAAAGAGTATCTTTACAGTGAGATATAAAGAGCTTGTTCCATGGGCAGACTTTTCTTTTGCTTAATTCAAGATTTTTTTGTTGTTGTTGCTTAATTTAAAAAAAATAAAAAATCTGCCAATGGATACGATTTCTTGAAATAAGATTTTCCAGATCTATTGTCTAAAAATAAGTTCTTATATCTCTCTGAAAAGATTCTTATTTTAAATGTGATGAGATATTTTGAATAGAAATAAGAAAAATACACTTGGTAAGATATAGATTTTGTAAAAGCACTGTTTTTATCAGTACAATGCCATAAATATTGATGAAAGAACCAAAGTGAATTGTCCAAACAAATGTACCTTTAGTTGTACCGGGCATTAAAACGAACAAGAAAACAATGGTGGTCTGGTAATTTTTTTCCACAACTGTATGACAGACCAAGTTATTTAACAGAAAGGAAATGTATTTTTGGCTCAACATAAATGTACATATACTGGTGCACAAACACTTTAGTCAATTACAGCAGATTTTAGATTAAATATATGTAACTATGTCACATTCTACTCCAAAGATTTCTGCTCATAACAGGTTGAGATAACACGCTAACTCATTATATACTGTACATATAGGTTAAATACCCTGTAGACCACGACTGAATGCACTGATGCATGAAAAACAATGCACAACAGTTTGATGGTTCAGCATTAATGCAGGTCAGTGTATAAACCATTTGCATATGTTCTGCAGTGTTTGTAGTTTTCAAAACGGGAAGAACAAAACAAATCTGCTCCAAATATTTGAACTTTTATGCATATGTTTGATCAAAATAAATCTTTTTTTTTTCTTTTTTTGCATATAAACAAAGATACAAGAATATGTTTCACAAAAAAATTAAAAAACAAGAAGACTTTTGATAGATACTGTACCTGTTACATTCACTGAAGAAAATAAACCTTAAAATGGATAATCTGATATAAAAATATGCATAAGAAAAGGCCTTCAGACAGTGCGTACTGTCTTGTAATTCAATTAAAAGACCTATCTCACAATGCTAGAAAAAGTGGGAGGAAATACAACATCTTTTAAACGCATCTGCTCTTAAATTTAAAGGATTCGTCCTTGGCTTCTTACCTGACCACCAAGTTTTTAGAAAATACGTACATGAGTTTCCTTGTAGGACAGATGTGGATTTTAAAACTACGTCTAGAGAGAGCAGTAATCCACTTGTTTACGATGGAAGCGTTTGTGTTAGTGGGGGATCAGAAACACTGCAGATAGGTATCAAATAAAAGGAAACGGCTGATGGGAGTGGTTTTTTTCTGAGATGATAAGGCCTCTGTCCAGAGCTCACAAGGCATCAGTGAATAGTTTGAAGGATATTAATCATATGTTATCACCTTCAGTCACCAGATCTGGACCCATTAAACACCTTTGGGAGGCTCTGGGCAGATGCATGTGATAGTGTTCTCTCTTCATCACCAAAACACAAAATGAAGGAATATCTCTTAGAATGGTGTCTGTAGCTGCAGTAGAGTTTGAGTCAGTATCAAACATTAAAGCTGATCCACTTTTGATTTGTCTTTTCATTTGTTTCTTGTCTGTAGATTCGTGTAGTTCTGAACTCAAACTTACTGGTCGGAAAAAGGTTCTTAACATGTAAAAACCCAAACATCCACCAGTGAACACAATTATTTACTAATATAAAATGTTTAATAACTGCGGATCCATTAATTCTATCAATCCATGTGAATAATTGGTGTAAAAATGCAGTTTGTCGTCTTTTCATGGTCATCAGATATGACCCATTTGGACGTTCAGAAGCTCTGTGGTTACCATGGAAACACCGTCATCTTCTACAACATTGATTCACCAGTTAAACCCATGGAGTCCGATTAATGACAGTGGATGGAGACACTTGTATGTAATTTCACTTTTTCTTCAGTTTTCTCTGTTTCTGATATAATAACCCTCAACTTTAATCAAAGCTTTAATGAACTTCTACGTGATCAGTAAATTAAATATTGTAAAAATACATGATTTTCACAAAAAAAAACAAAAAAAAAACCACGCAAAATACATAGCATAAGATTACAACAAACGGTGATAAATCACTTTTTTTTTTAAAAAAAAGGTGAAATCTAGAGAAAAATGTATTTGGGAACTACCACAAAAGTAACACTGGGTCTTTACAGGTTAAAGTGTCTGGAGGTGTTTTCATGAACTGTTCATCCAAACAGGTTCAGTTTGATTTGTCTAGACTTTCAAGTATCTTCTTTCCACAACAAAGGTGAGTAGAATTTAGTGGTAAAGGAATGAGACATTAATAACCCCATCTCTTTCCAGACCAATGCCCCTGACTGTCTGGGTAATCTAGAGCCATGATTAATGTGTGGTTCTGAAAAAGGTGAAATTACAACTTCACATCCCTGTTGAAAAAAGGACCAGGACTGATCACTCATTCCGAGAAGCAAGTAAACAAGGATGATGATGATGATTTTTATACAAACTTCATGATGACAAGTCACACAAACAGTAGAGTCAGAATGTGAGAATGGATGTAGTGTGTTTTACACCACAACTTCAGCTTCAGTAAAAGATGGATGACCAGAGTTCTGATCGGAGTGAAATTACAATAACATGTCAATGAAAAAACACAAATGACCAGAGGTGTCAAGTAATGGAGTACAAATACTTAGTTACCTTACGTAAATGGAAGTTTTGGTTATTTATACTTTACTCGAGTAGTTATTTTTCAGCTGACTTTTTATTTCTACTTACATTTTCATGCAATTATCTATACTTTCTACTCCTTACATTTTAAAAATTGCCTCGTTACTCCTGTTTCATTCCAGCGTGTCGTCATTCAAATATAAAAAAAAACTATCCACATAAATAGTGTCATCCGGATACAGTGAATCTGATTGTGGTTGGATGAGAAGTCTAAACATGTACCATTCTGACACCCTATGGTTTGTACTCGATCCATCACTTCTGACTTTTTGCACCATTCCAATGCTTATATTTAACTAGTCATATCCTCCACTCCATAAACACATGGTAATGCTCAGTAGTGCACATATATGGTTCTTGAATATATTTGCATTGTATGCAAATGCATTCATTTTCAATGGGCATATATGCAGCTGAAACAGGTCGACTAGTGCATCCCAAATGTGTCAACCTTAACATTTTGATAGAACTTTATAGTCATTATAGTCTTTATAAACATGTTTTTTGGGAGGTGGGCTAGTGCACTATAGGCTCCTGTGGCGCCGCCGAAGCTTTTGTCCTAATGGCATTTTAATCGTATACTTTAAGTAGTTTTGAAACCAGTACTTCTACAGTTAGTTGAGTAAAAAGCTTGAGTTGATACTTCAACTTCTACAAAAGTCTGTTTAAACCCTTGTATCTATACTTCTACTTGAGTAGAGAATGTGAATACCTCTAACACCTCTGCAAATGACTTAGTATGATTTAGTATGACATTTTGTCCATTGTGAGTCAATAAACTACTTTTGGCTTTTCATTTTAAAAAGATGTCTGGGAAACATAAGTCTTGCAAAACTCTTATTTGCCAGAGAAGTGCACTAACATTTAACTGTCAAGGCCAGCTCCGTCTCTGTCCTCTGACACTCTGCTCTGTTTCTGTTTCTGGGTTTCATCAGAAGTCAGCGTCCTCCACTTTTGGATATTGCTTTCACATTGTTTCCTTCATCTGTGTTTTTTTTCTTCTGCTGCCGATCATGCCTCACAAAACGGCTCTGATGAGCTTCAGATGTACTTGTACCACGTTAGGTGACACTTGTATTCAGAGGTTGACGAGCCTTCATCCGACCAAAAGGCTTCTTTTTAACTTTAATTGTGTTATATAGTATCTTATGTGTAAAATTCAGCACAAAATGCTTCACAGAGCATTTTCACATCCTTAAAACTCATACAAATATAGAACAGAATAGAACAGAATAGAACAGAATAGAATAGAATAGAATAGAATAGAATAGAATAGAATAGAATAGAATAGAATAG
>JAPTYQ010000010.1:11587691-11601158 GCA_029814465.1 Ostorhinchus cyanosoma
AATAGAATAGAATAGAATAGAATAGAATAGAATAGAATAGAATAGAATAGAATAGAATAGAATAGAATAGAATGCTGCCGGGCTACACAGGATTCAGAAGTTACAGAGTTGCAGACTTACACATATGTATGTAATGAAAGGATACAGCAATGGAATACAACAAAAAAACATATATATATGAGAAGTGATAAAATTAGTACATCAAATGTAAAAAAAAAAAAAAAGACAATAAATAAAAAGTTTGATCAATTAAGAGCCAAACTATGAAGAAATGTCTTGAAGTATCTTATAAGAACCTCCACTGAGTTACTTTGGTTCATAGAATGACATATTTCCTCCTTGTTTTTATTGTATTTGTACAAAGTGTGATGGGTTTTTCTGAAACATCTCATGTCTGTGGTTTGAATTCTTTTGTAAGTCATCTATCAGGGTCTATGTTTTACACTTACTTACCTCTTTTTTACTTATGTATTTGGATTTTTCCTACATCTCAGAGGTATTGCTACTCGTCTGTGTTTCTCTGACAGTTTAAGTAACCATGCAGATTATAATTTCTCATCCTGTCCGTGTCCAGTGAATTCCACAAAACTCCAAATGTTTGTAGATAATCTGAACTGTATGAACTGAATATTCCATGACGGCTTGAGGAAATTCTCCTCAAGATAAATCAAATACTTTGAAACTCTCGTGCATCAGTCACAAAGCTGAAAACAGGTGAGAGTGATATTTCTGCAACTGCGAGATTAAGATCTAGTCTTTGAGAATTCCTTTTAATATGGGAAGATACTTTGCCAAAGTTACAGTTTAGTGACTTTATAGTTACAGAAAATCTCTGCACTTCTTCAGTCTCAAACACTTGAAATGTTGCTGCACATCACGATTGATAGCCATGACAAGTATGAAGGCTGTATTTTCAACATGTACTGGCAATGGATAATCAAACATCTGAATATACAGTGTCATATTTAATATCTACGAGGCCGGAGGTGAAATGTGACCCATTTGTTAGTTTTATGTTTGAAGGTGTACAAGCAGCTCAGCTTTGCAGCGACTGAAGTGAGTTAAGGCTGTTTCATCTGTCTTCCAACACCGCTTCAGATCTCAACAGCCTGCTGGAACATGGCAGCATTCCCACAGCCTACACTGGAATCAATACTTGCAGTTTTCTCACATAAACAAAGAAATCTTACTATTATATTGTTAAAACTGAAACGGAAAAAGTGATACATGTGTAATTGAGTCAGCTTTGCAGATGTTTCTGGGTGTGGAGTGCCATTCATTTCATTAAATAAACAGATAAAAACCCTTTTTTCTGAGATCAAAAATGAAGAAAAAAAAATGTCTCTCAGGTAATTAAAAAATGACAATGTGATACATACTGTGAATGCATTCCAAACATCCCAAAACGACACATTCGGAAACAAAAACAGATGGTGGTAAAAAGGTGCAAAGTGAGAAAAAATGACAAAACAACAGATGCGTGAGCATGACTTTTGATCTCATTATGAGGTTTTGCAACATAAATAATTACTACTGTCATGGTGCTTTAAGTCTTCATTATACAACACACATAAGACAAATCATGTTTTAATTGCAAAATTTGAATTTTAATTGCAGAGCTGGAACACACAGGATCAGAATCTGTCCTAACGGTCAAGATGCTCTTTCCACTTTTTTTTTAATCAAGTAATTTTTCCATTATTTTTTTGTCTTTAGTCATCAGTTTCAACCTGCATTTGGATAAATAAACTGGTTAAATAATTTGCACGGTTAAAAAAGAGGCATTTTTTTGCTCATTTTCCTCGTTTTTAAAAGACTGATGTTTGTGCTAAAAGAAATGTTCAGTCTATTGTGAATCCTGCATTTATTTGAGCCAATTACCCTATACCTTGAACTACCAAACTGCAAAAACAGTAAAAAAAAAAAAAAAATTAAAAATTAAATTTGAATTTTATGGCTGTAATCCAGTGTTAAGAGACCTTTTGTTGCCTCCTTTGCATGTTTTTCATGCACATGCTAATGCTCATCCCTGCTTCATGCTGATTTTCATGCTGATTTTCAGTCATCTGTATCAACTACTCAGATTTTCATTTTGAGCGACTGGTTTGCTCACCACAGGTGGTGGAAAAAAAGAAACATGAATGTGGTCAACAATGGTTAAATGTTTTATTGTAAGATGGGTTGTGACATGGAATCATTATCAGCTCATTCAGTCAGAGTGTGATTCTCAGAAAAACGCTTCTCAGAAAACTTTTTGCTATGTTTTTTCATACATGCAGATAAATAGGAGGCAGAATTTAGATGTGAATAGAAGTAGATACTGGATATTAGTCTAAATGTGGCAAAGTATGATCATCTATTACACATATTACACATACAAACAATTAGTTTCACCTAAGAAAACTAAATATGCTTCAGTTTTGTCTTGAAAATGTGAAAAGGGTACATATCTGAATGTAATACTTAACATGAATAAAACTCTTCACATAATGCGTTTTCAGCTGCAAAGTCACGCTACAAGAACATCAATCTGAGCAGAATAAAGGCAGGCACTGAGTTCTGTTATTATAGATTATATCAACTCAAGAAAGTTTCAAGTCCTTGCATGTCGATTTTCAAAACATACTGAAATGAAACGAAACCAGGGGCTGTCTGAAGGTGGGAAAAAACGTTTACAAGTCTGAGAATCTACCGTTTGCTCAAAATATTATGTATACCCATTATAGTAAAAGGCTCTAACTCGGAGAAATACAGTCTTTAATGAATGTGCAGAGACACAACAATGTGACAGGAAGAGGATGGTACAGATGACTTTCCTATAAGTTTATTATGTCAAGAATGTATGCTAATATGTGTTGTGTTTATAAAAGTATATTTAATGCCATTAGGATGTGAATGTCCATTTTCTGAAGGAGGGAGTCAAGAGAGGAGATAGGGATTGTGTTTGTCTTTAAAGGCCTCTCTCCTCAGGGCCAGATTGTTATCATAAGCAAATTAGTGGTCGTGTCAGGGACATCCGCATTACTGCCGTTCTTCATATTCCAGCAAAAAGCATCTTTTCATCCTGTAAATAAGCATCAGATTCAAACAGGAAAGTACCACTGAAATCCTCTGTGCTTCAACACAAGTGCTTATTTTAAAACCATCTGTTTTTATGGTGCTACTTTAATCTAATTTAGTCTGCAGATTTGTTGTGAAATTACAATAAATCCATGCTTTTAATACCTCAAATCTTCCTGTAGTTATAATTGCGGAATAAAGGTCATTGACTATATTTGGTCATTACATAAGATATTAAAACAATTTCAGATAAATGAACAGATAAAAAAAACAAAAACAGGAAAGACAGCCTTGTTTAATCCAATGACCAGAAACAAAAATGATTTTTACATATTTTCTATCCATTAACTTCTTAGGTTTCAACAGTATATAGTTGATGTGATGTTCAAGCCACATTTTCTATCATTTAGACGGAGCTCATGTCTGCTTTAACTGCACAGAAATAATAAAACATAAAGATTTATCAACTTACTCTGTCACATGTTAGACTATCTATCTATCTATCTATCTATCTATCTATCTATCTATCTATCTATCTATCTATCTATCTATCTATCTATCTATCAGGTGTTGTACATTTATTATAAACATGTGCATAAACCTGCAGCATATGTGTAATAACACTTTATCACATATCTACAAAATAAGCCAGTACTTTTGTCATTTGCTTTCCAGTTCATCTTATAAAACTTCATATGATTTAGCACATTTTACACATACACTAGTGGAATAATTTAAAATACTTCTTTTGATTCCTATTTATACGTATTAGTATCACCTTTCACCAGATGCAGTGATTCCATACTGAGTCCCAGTACACTTTATCAAAAAACATAAACATATTTCATTCCATCTTTATAGGCAACAGTGCCATTTCCCAAAAAAATGTGGGCAAGTTTATTTGACATAATATTCCTCATGCATGTTTTGCCTAATATTCAATTATTTTAATTACATTCAATGTCCAAAATGTAGACATTTTCTTATAATGAACAAAGTTTAAAACAGCAAATTATCATCTGGCTTCTTCTGCAGCTTTCACTCAAGAATAAAGAGCAGTTCTTACCCCTGTAAGACCCAGAAGTTTCTCTGTGGAAACTTTCAAATACAAAGTTCCCCTATATTTAATATTTCCTAAGGGATTTATCCTCATTTATTATAATATTATCCTCTGTATTTTGCATTTTTCAGTGTAAATCAAGTGTTTATCTATATTTATTTTACTGACCATGTAGACGTTCAGAAAATCTTATACCAAAACAGAGAAAACTGAAGAAAACTGACTTTTTCAGAAAAATACACCCTGAGTATAATCTGAACACAAAAACATTCACATTGCCCTAATTCATCAAACTATGTGTTTTATTGACGAATGATGACAGTGTTTCCACATTCACTATGGAGCCTCTAAAAAGACACATCTGATGCCACTGAAAAGCTGAAAAGCTGCCTTTTACACAAATTATTCCAATGCACTGACAAGTTCAATGATTAAAACGTATTTGACATTTTAGATCAGTGGGTGTTTTTGAGTAGTTAACTGGTTAATAAAGGGTTACACTGGAAAAAATAATGATTCTATTTTTCATAATAATCAGGGCTATTGAGTAATGTGAAAATGTTTTACCATTTACACCTAAAGTGAAATATGTCACATCTTCCTGCACTGCTGAGCAACATTAATATTCAGACATGTTAAAAATCCATCTTACAGAGCAAAAAGAAAAAGGAAAACATGGTTCGACCTTTATGAATCTGCTCTGCTTCCACGCACATAGCCTAGCTGGTATCTGCCCTGTTAATTATTCCACCTTATTACGATTATTTTTTTTACGAAGATTAGTCTACATTTAGCCCAAATGACGCCCATTTATTTTCCCCCATCCCTGGATGAAAACTCAGAGAGCGTCACACGGGCACGGCGGGGTCAGTGACCGCGCACGCCGCCTGTTTATGTGTATGAGAGGTCCTCGGGAGCGCGCCCCCCCTGGCCGAGGAAGGTGAGCGAGTGTCTGGAGGGGAGGACTCGGGAGCGCGACCAGCCGAGGGATCGATCGGATTAAACTCGATTTGAGTGAAATTAACACAAAGGAGAGAAGAGCAACGCACACTAGTCGGCGAGGTCGCAGTTGCGAGGCACGCCGGAGAAACATTTCATGTAAAATATAAAACTTGAACTTTTTTTCCTCTGTTTATTTATATTTCAAACGAAAAGGACCACGGTGGATTTTTTTTTCAAGCAAGCGGAGATACTAACCCTACTAACGAGGAGTTGATTTGATAAAAGCCCGAAGTGACCGAGCTTGTTGGGTAAGCTAACAAATGCCTCTTTTTGAATGGGTGCTTTTATATTTTATCGAGCAAAATTTAGTCCAAATGGGATGTACTCATTTATATTACTGAGTCTGGTCCAAATCCATTTATATTCTCTCGGAATAGCAAGTTTTCCATACTTTTTTCACCCCAATCGGACTCCTTAATCCGCCGTGCGAGTTGGGTTCTCAGGTAGATACGCACCACATTCAGAGCAAACTCACTTGAAATGTTTTGTAGCCTGTAGGACTGCTCGTTTATGAAGCTTGTGTTTTATTTTCTCATTTCACCAGAAAGTCATTGGAAGGTTCATGTAGCTGCCATGCCGACATGCTAACAATAGCAAGTTTAGCTTTGCCACCCGCTGCATCGCTCACACACACACGCACAACAGTCCCATTACTTAGTTGAAAAGTGGAAAGAAAATTTCCCAGCGAAAGCCGGGGAGTCTGTGTGTTTCCGAGCCAATTTCCCGGACAACTTGTTGAAGTGTGTAAGAGGAGATTTTCACTTTATTTAATTTTAAAGTGTGAGTGTTAGCCCTGTTAGCTAATTGTGTTGAAGCTTCTAGGAGACACGAGGTGGCTCGAGCGTAGAGGTGAGTCACTGGCCGACTGAATGAACGGAGCTCTCACAGGGAGATTCCCAACGGACAATACTTGGCAGTTATCCCCCAAAACACTTACTTTAAGGCGAAATAAGCTTTTCTATGTGAAAATAAAAACCGCACTTATATTTTTTCTGTGTAATTGCGCTTTATTGAAGGGGACTAGTGTAAAGTGTTCGTAGTAGTCGCTAGTTTTATTGGACGGAAGGGACAGAGCAGTGCAGGAGAGGAGGGGGAGCTGTGAGGCCAGGCGGTCATTCCATACAACCGTGTTTTTTTTAGGTTGTTTTACTAAGCTTTACTTTATCAAACCTGACTTAAAATGACTAAAACGTACTCCTTTCCTCGTGTGTGCCTGTGAAGTGGCGAAAAACTGAATCGCTCCAATATTACTCGAGATGAAAGAGTCGCTCCCCGGTCCGGAACGACGTGCGAAATACCGCTGATAGGCTAATTAGCCGCGCTAGCCGCTGGAGGTTAGCCCAGCGCGAGGACACAGAAGTTCAGCTAGCCTGTTAGCCAACTATCCTCATTGTGTATGGACGAAGACCACTTATTAGCCCCCCCGAGCTAGCTTCTAACCTGCTCCGGGCGGTTATCAGTCTGTTCATCGCTCATAGGCAGGGAAAATAACTTCTGTCGCTTCACTTTTTTTGTTGAAGTGGAAAACAGTCCGATGTCCCTTCTCTTTCTATGTTTTTCGATGTTTTGGCTTTTGTTTTGGGAGCTTTTGTTTGGTGTCACATTGTATCTGCCGAGCGAAGTTTAGTAACCAGTACAACTACACTTGTTACTCGGCTTGGACCGGGGAAATGCAGCCCAAAACACCTGCCCGTGAGCCCATGTATCGCTCCCTGGTTCCGGCAACACACCAATAATACGGAGCTCGGGCGTTTGTGTTGTGTTTTCTATCCTGATAGTTTTACTTGACTGTGCGTGTCTGTTGTGCGATCCTGCCCTCTTTCTCCATTATGTGTTCTGTAATCGGTCAACTTGCATAATGGTTACCCTGCCGCTCTCACGCAACTTTGGCAGCTTTAAAAGCCCCCGAAGAGAAAATACGGGTTGTTTCTCCCGGGGAAAAACACTCGCATTTAGTCGCTTTTCGTTATCAGTGTGGTTTTATCCGCCGCGGAAGAAGCATTGCAATGAAAATGGGCTGTTTTCGTTTTTCCTCCCGACTGCCATAGAGCCAGGAGCTGCTACCCCCACCACCTTGTGTCTCTGAGCCAAGATGGCAGCTAGTCATGTTTAGCGGGCCACAGAGGGAGAGATAAGAGGCCCCGACCACACACACATGCAGACACACACTCACACAGCACACAACAGATGTTCAGCACTATTTGGTCCCTCTCCCGTTTGTCTTTCTCTGTCTTTTCTTGTGGTTTAAGTTGAAGCATTCTTTCCCCTACAGCCTCAAAGCTGCCGTGGTTTGAGGCAGCTCATCTAGACTCTGATTAAAACTGGTAATCCAAATTGATCCTCCCTCATCTCTTTAATTAACACCTAATTTTTTTGTTTTATGCAGCTATGTTCGTGGCTGTTGTGTTTTCTGAGCAGGGGTGTTTTTTCCTTACTTTACGTTCGAGTTTTTCCTTAAGTTTCAAGTAGTGGTGACCTTGAAGTTGCTTGCCTTAAGTCTGGCTGGCAGGCATCGAGATTAAAAAAAAAGCCTGAAAACTCTTGACTTTCACAAGAGGGGAGGAGGATATCCACTGTCATAACCAATAGAAAGCCCTAAAATTTAGCAGTCTTCATGTTTCAGCCACTAATACAATAATTACTTCGACAGAATGACCTAAAATTTATCATCCAATTTGACTGGCTGTTGATAAGACTACACCATTTATGCTACGTTCGAGTGAATTTGTCGTCTGTAAAGCTATCACACAACTGCTTTGGGTTAACTCAGGCCACAAAGTGACACACTGCAAGAAAAGCTTAAGCACAAGAATAAGATGTGCCAGTTAATTAGGATTTCACACAATGATGCAATTACATTTGTAGTGTAACATCCATTCATTTATGCTTGTTCTGTAAATGTATGCCTATATAATCTCAGCACATTCATACTGTTATTTCTAATGACAACACAAGGGCAACAGACTCAAACCGTGTCTCATGGTTTGAGTAAGCAGTGTCTTATTTTCACTTATGAATCATTACTGTGATCAACTGAACATTTTATGCATGATGTTTCATGTTCTACTGAACTTTTTTTTTATCAACTACTGGTAATTTCACATTGGTTAGGAGAGCTCACAGGAGAAACTGTAGAAAACGGGCTAGGTGAAGATGGGAGAAATACAAATTATGTAGTGCAAAAGGGGCTGAGGAAATCAGTCGTCCCTGTTGGCATTCAGGCATTATGTGTTCAAACAACATTTTGCCAGTGGAAGTCATTGGTTTTCTGTTATTTAACTCTCCCTTCTTAACCCCTTTCTGATTATTTTTTAGACATGTAATTTTTTTTCCTTCATGTCTTAAAGTCTTATAATCAGTTGTTCAGTCTCTAAACATTAACTAAAATCCCCATCAGCTCCTTAAATTTGGAATACACTTGTGCACGTTCTCAGCAAAGTGTAGCTTGTTGGCATATATGTATTCTTTTGAAGAGTTATGTCTCATATCTTGTGTATTAGATGTTGCCTCCTCCCAGAGGCTGCGAGAAAGTTTGTATGAAAGCATGTTTTCACTTTGTTTTACTCAAACATGAAACATTTAGTGCACCCCTAAAAACCCACATTAATTTTCACCATTAAGCATATAGCAGTTTCTCAGTTGTTCTTTTTTTAATGTGCTTCTACACCCAGCATGGATTTAAGTTGCTTGAATGGATGTATTAAACCTGTTGCCTGTACTAGTTCAATCTTATTAGTGCATTAGTGGTCACCGTGTTTTGTTTATCCAATGCTAGTTTGGAGATTTCTCAGTTATGGCTGTTTGATAGTGATAATTGAACTTTTTGAATTACATACTGTGCACTGTGGTTACCTCAGGTTTTCCTGAACCATGATCTGGTAATTTTTCAGATCAGTAATGTGATTTTTGAGTAATGCATTTTCTTTAGGTAGAAAGTTGTATTTTGGTAGATGAGACTGACTGACCAGACTGTGCTGCTCCTCTTTCTGGATGATAGGTCCCACCAGGTGCTGCAGCTATACTGTTGGACAGTTGAGTGTTAAAAGCTGGGTGTTGGGTATCTGACACAGAGTACTGGTGTTTATTAGGGTGGCCATTTTGTCTCCTATCATCATGTGTCGTGGATAGCAGCCCTGTTAGCTGAGATGAGAAGTGGTGCTGTTGTTTGTCTCCCATCTCTTTCATCTTGCCACCCATCGCTCCACCTCCACCCCCTCACCCACCCACTCATCAACTCCCTCCTCTGCCCATGTTTGAGCTCCCTCCTCTTCATTCTCACCCTTTCCATCTCTCTGTGTGTCTCTCCATCTTTGCCTGCCTGTCTGTTCCCTCCCCTCCTCCTCCCTCCAGTCCTCTCATTTCCAGCCAAAAGGTTAGCGGGGGTCTTTAGCACCGTGGTGACATTCAAAACTGAGTGTCATCACTGTCTCTCTCTCTCTTTCTCTCCCTTTCTCTCTCTGTCTCTCTCGCTTTCTCTCTCACCTGGCGCTCCCTCCTCCACCCTCCTTCTCCTCCACACTTGCCTACCCCATCCCCCCATCCTCCTCCTGCAGTGACGGCCTTCTGGACCCAGAGCTGTGCCTAGAAGAGAAGCTGGCGATAATGCATCTCTCAAGTGTTTGTGTGTGGGCTGTATGTGTTTTCAGCATGCGCAAGGAGACGGCCTGTCAAGTACATCTCTGACCCATATGTGTGTGCGCCTTTTAATCTATTCTTGACCTCTCCCAGTGTTGATGTGTGTCACATCCTGTTTTTCCTCTTCATCCTTCAGCTCATAGCCTTAACCATAATGCTGGGAAGCCAATAAGAAATAAGCAAAGACAACAAATGCAGGAGTCTCCACTGAAAATATGTCATAGTTTGTGTCTTCAGCTGCTGATGACTTCCAGCGTTGAAAAGTGGCGCCAGTGCTGGAAGATCTCATCAGTTTTATAGTGCAGACTGTGGTTTAATGGCACTGTTGTGGCATTCATGCATCCTTCCACTTCTCCTCCTCTTTTCAACCACCATTTCTCTCCTCGAGTGAATCAGATGGCTGATGAAAGGTTAAGTGCTGCTTGCTCATGGCGTCAACATGCAGTTGGGAAGATGCAGATGGATGCAAGGTCAGAGAGGGGAGAGGGGTAAAATGGAATAATGTTAACCACATGCAAGGGAAGAGTGGATGAGTAGTCATAGTTAAGCAACATAATAGTGTGATGTTAGTCGTATGAATCAGTTGCACCTCCTCCACCAGTACCGTCATTCTCTGTCATCTTAAGTTAAAGGTAATTTTTCATAATACTCATATTCTGAAAATCACAATCACATGAAAAATGCTACTGATCATCAGCTGCCTTTAAACCCACAACAGAGCCACTACAGATCCTTCAGTGTAAATGGAGTCTAGAGAAAGGGGTCTTGCATGTGTGCATCCATAGGATAAGTTAACCCACAGCTTTATGAGAAGAACTCTGGAAGTTAATTGGTGGTTAGCAGGCAGGCAGGCGGGGCAGGGAGGGGGAACCAACCAATCTCTGGGGACAAGGTCCAGACCTGCCTGTCCCATTGGTCTAAAAGGGCATGTCAATAGCCGTGATTGATTATGGAGGTGTGGGGGTGGTACATTGGAGAGCCTGGTCTACATTCAGTCTACTCAGTATTATCGGAAATTTATTATGAAAGCTGTTCTTTGGAAACCTATATTTTAATAGTTTTTTTTGGTAAATATGAAAGTCTGAAGAGAATCAGGAAAGTACAGCATGAGATGTTTCCAAAACCTCATCTATTTTCCCTGTCGGGGCTGACAAATCACTCACAAGCAAAAACCACTGGTGGTTTTTATAAACACGCTGAAGTGTCTCCCAGTTAGTGACAAATCCTGTCATTTTTTTGAAAAGCCTACCCCTTTGAAAGTTTGACAAGAATTGCAGGGTTTTCCCCAATGCCTGTAGCAGTGGCAGTGTGCCACTCTGATACCTCATTTGCATCACTGAGCAACAATTTCCCCCTCACCTGCAACTGTTTGATTTCTGATTTTCATTTTTGTTTAGAACCTCATCCATAATACACGCTCAGTTTCAGGGCGTAACTCTGAACCAATTTGGAGTATTGATGTTGGAGGATAGAAATGAATAAAAACTCGAGAGGGACACCATCATTTACGTATAGCCTAGTTCACATCGCTCTTGTCTCTAACTCATAGTCTATTGTTGGCAAACTATGGAGTTGTGGGGTGGCAAGAGTTTTAAGTTTTTATACAGTTTTGAATAGAAATTGTCATGGTCTGGTAATAATACTCAAGTCAGTTCTATAGATACACGGACAAAGGTTAAACTTCATGGGTTGTAGAGCCGCAACTAATTAATCTTTTCATCACGTATTAATTTGCAGATTTTTTTTTGGTCCATTAAATGATTAGTTGTTTGGTCTTCAGGGTTGTTAAAATATTGATCAGTGTTTCCCTAAAGCCATAGATGGCATCCACACGTTATATTTGAATTGTATATCCATCAACTTTTAGAGGCTGAGAATTTTGCCTTTTGTTTTCCTTAAAATGTACTCAAACCCATTATCATGAGAATATTAATGAGTAATTGTTGCAGCTCTCATTGGCTGTCATCCTGAAGGGTCACTACATATCATCAGACCGAGCCTCATGACCTCCCCTTAACCTGAGTGGAGTGTGGGTTGTCCACTACAGCAGCAAGTGTATATTCAGCCTGTATAGTCACACTGCACTTGACCTGCTGTTTGAAAGACGATGGAGTACACATTAAGATACAGTATACAGAAGGTGAATCAGTTTTCAGACCACAACCAAAGTGTTATGTAATCATGACGAGTAGAAAATGTAAGCAAATTTTGTAATTTTGAAATAAACTCTTACGTAACAGTAAACGAACTGATAATACTGAAACTCAACTAAACTGTAGCTCTGCACACAGCCAAACTGAGATGTCCATCCTTCTGGCTCATGCTGTAAATTTAAGAAATGCCTTACAGGATTAAAATCATTCCTTTGATTCTTTTGCCTATTAGTGAAATATGACCAGTATGCTTCACATATTTTTGATCATTAGCATCAGCCCATTATATTGGACACTTACTGCATTGTAGGGACGTATATGCAGTTGATTTGGAATACACTATGCACTATCTCTTATGTAGATAAATGAGCAGACCAGTCAGCTTATTGCAACGCACAAGAAGCATTTCACAGCAATACAGTAACACATGCCCCTGTAATGCAGATGTTGGGAGAAACATCAACGGCTTTAGTATGTGATAACTGATTTGTTGCATTTCAGATCTCATGGGTCAGTTTCTTTAAAGCTTACCTGCAATTTATTGTTTATAAATGTATGAGAGGTGTTGTTCATGAAGTGTGCACCATCTATAATGATACAACTTAATGCAAAGTTTGAGCCTTTTTCCCTTATTTTTCTCGCAACAGGCAGTTCATCTCTCTCTCAAAGTGTCAGAATAACGGATTTGACACTCCATTTTACTTTTAAAACCAAATATTGACACAAATTTCCATTTAGCCTTTGTTTTAAGACTTTAGTTTTTGTGTGCCAAAATAGAAACCGATTTGTTTTGAAGTTAAATCAGACTAGTGAAGACTTGAATGGGCAACATTTAACATGCATATGTAGATCAACTCATTACCAATATAACATTTTACAAATTATTGGTATTGAGAAAAGCTGATACTAATAGTGACTGACAACTTGTATTTGGGTTCAAAACTGGAAAATGTCGCTCAAAAGATAAGTCAGTCCTACTTGGTCATGCTTTTGATGTTCCACATTTATTGATCAGTTACTGTGTTGAATGTTCAGTGATCCAGATTTAGTCATTTCTTTGACTTGGATCTTCAGTTGATGCATTTTGCCATTTCACTGTCAAATTCTTTGAAGGCCAGAAGATCATAGAGGCTGATGAATAAGTTGTTGGCTTTTCCCTGCTCCAAACTATACTTCTTATATCTGCCTTTATAAATCATCAGTCACTTTCTATTTTACAAGACACTGGTGCACATTTTGAAAAGGATGGCCTTCATTTACTAATACACATCATTACAGAAATGTCAGGCAATAATTAATAGTCTGAATATACTGTTTCGTCTGCACTTTCTTACATGTCAACATACATACTTGCGCCTGTCACCTTTGACTGCAAGTTGAATTTCCAGAGACTACACGGAGCCAGTTTCAGGGGCTCTATAACAGGTTCTTTAGCTCAGTGAGCACATCCATGCACACAGACACACTCTCTGGTTTCTTGGCCACCTCCTGTGGCCTACTTCTCTCTCTCTCTCTCTCTCTCTCTCTCTCTCTCTCTCTCTCTCTCTCTCTCTCGCT
>JAPTYQ010000010.1:11601258-11611375 GCA_029814465.1 Ostorhinchus cyanosoma
CTCTCTCTCTCTCTCTCTCTCTCTCTCTCTCTCTCTCTCTCTCTCTCTCTCTCTCTCTCTCTCTCTCTCTCTCCTGTGTGTGTCTCTCGTCCTGTGTCCTCTGGGATCAGACTGAGAGCTGGCCAGTGGTTTTTCCTACCACATGGTAAAGGCAGGGAACAGATTGGATAAACACAGCCCTTTCCTGCTGACCCATCCACTCCACCCCCTCCCCCAAACATACACACACACCCCGGCATGCACTCCGCACACACACTGTCCATTAACGAAGCAGCCGTGCGTAAAATAACCAGATTTTCTCTAGCTTCACTGCCTCTCTCTTTCTTCTCTCGCTCTCTTGATCCCCCCCCCCTTTCTCTCTTCCTTCCGGGCCTCAAATCCCAGCCCCAAACACACGGCCCTGCATCCCCTCACTTGAGCGTAATTACACACACAGCTAGCCAGCTCCTGCACGCTGTCCTCCATTTGGGAACAAAGGTATAAATTATAGCGGCTTAGATCCTGGTGGTAATGGGAGGTGGGTGGGTGTGCACGTGTTCACCAAAGGAAGAGGGAGATCAGTTACTACTTCAGGTGTCTAGTTCGGCTGTGTCTACTACGCTTCTTGTGCAGTTTGTTTCTTTCTTTTGGTTGGTTTTGTTTGTCCCTGTGTGCCTGCCTGCTTGTCTGTCTGTCTGTCTGTCTCAAAGGAAACATGGTGTTGTTGACATGGCAGAGATTTCCTGTAGTAAAGCCTGGAGGCTACAGACAGTTTAGCTGCCAAACTGTCGACAGCACAGGCAGGACTACATTGAGCCACTGTTGGCTCATCTCTCTTCCTTCTTCCTTCCTTTACCGTAGACTAACACTGCATACACTGACTTTTTTGGAGGTGTTTGGTCAGCTATGCAACTGTCTGAAATTAGATGGCACATGTAAACTCTGCACTTTTTCCCTTTAATATAGCATGTTCATGTGTTGTTAAAAGGATCCTTAGCTGCCACAGTTTTAGACTACTTTTAGATCAGAGTTGTTGCATCACATACATTTTTCACAAGATAGCCACCATTGAACATAGGGCGGACACAAATTTTATGCCTGTACCCTTTCTGGACGGCAGCTAAAAACACTCGAAAGTCTCTGCGCTTGCACGTGACTTCAGTGAATGCACCACACCTTGTGTCAGACCTGGGAACTTAACAATTGCGTCACCTGATGTAGGGCTTGGCTGTTTGTTTGCATTCTAACACATGGTTGTTCCTGATACACATATTGGCATGAGCAATGAATTTTGTTGTGGTTCTCTGCATTCTTTGCCCGTACCTCCACAATACAGTCATAATCTCAAGTAGAGTTGTTTTGTTTTTTTAACTGAACAGCTGATTTAATGCTCACTTACACTATAGACTAAATGTATTGACAATAATAATTACATATAAGTAATAAAAATCCAGTTATTTGTTTCCTCTTTGGTGTTTTCTGTTTAGCTTGCTCTATGACACACAATACAACTTCTCTACTTGCTAGATGACTGGTTTTACTGAACTTTAATTTGCAACATATGTTAAAAGTTAACAGACAACTTACTGGACACTAAATATGATGGTCAGCATGGCATCATTTTTGAATTCTTTTTGGTTTGGGGGGGTTTCATCTTAAAATGCATCTCCTTCATGAGCAATCCTAGAAACTGTGGAAAATCACAATTCCACTGGTTGGGAATCACTGTCTTCCTTCTGTGATTACTTTTCTGGTGTTTGCTTCATATGTTTAAAGTTTTCGTAGGTTCCTGTGCTTTTAATGTGAGAAGAACTTGATTGATGTGGCTGAGCACTAAAGACTATTTTCACTTAGACTTCCTGTTTGGGTTTGTGCTAAAATTGAGGCCCATCTCTAATGCACTACAGAAGAGGACTGTAATACTGCTGACTGCCAGGGAGGCCATTCAGTTGCACTGACTTGGCAGTGATATTCTGTGGTTTCGGCTTGGCTGAACGCACGGCCTTGATAATTGTGGTTTGACAGAGCTGCGCAGTCAGTGTGAATTCCTGAGCCTAGCTGGTGATTGCCAGTTCGTCTATTAGGTTGGCTAAAAGTGTGTGTGCCGTGGCTACTTGGTGAAGGCTTTTCATTTCAGGTGGAGTTGGCATTTTACAACAGTTCATTTTAAGTTTGACACGTGGGTTTAGGTGAAGCATCAAACCACTCCCTTTTCATTTTCACATTGTAACTATATATTAAAACTCTCAAAGGTCAAAGTCCTGATGCTGAATCTCTTCATATTATCCTCTCAGTTGTCCACGGGCCTTTTGTTTTTATTGCCCAGGAATAATCACTCGCGTCAGTAAGTTACATTTGTTTTCCTGTCATCCAAGTAAGATCCTTTTTATACACTGAGCCTTTAGTTTGCATGTTACATCCACCCCTCCAGTGCTTTACACTGGTATTTGTTGGTAGAACCCTAGAACAACATTTACATACCCTTTTGGGTAATATAATCTTCTTTTTCTTAATACACCTGTCCATGACATGGCTGTTTCCCCTAAGAGTTTAGCATTTCATTTTCTTTAGTCAGGGATGTGACTTTAATGATATGTGAAGGACAAAGTGTTTCATTTAATGACATCACCATGAATGACTAATATGTAGTTGGATTACTCAGCTTTGAGCAATCCATTTAATGATGCACTTGGTATCAGTTCTGGAAAAGCGCTTCTTTGACCAACTCCTGATGGTGAGGTAGCAGTAAGAGCTTTTTACCCTCAGCCCTCGCCACAGGGTATTGTCATCAGTTCGTCGTCCGTCCATATGTGGCATATTGTCTACATACAGGTCTATCTTGTTACTTCTGGAGGACCCCCCCCACCCGTCCTGCAAATTTTTTTCAGGCATGGGAGGGTGCCATTAGGCTGATGAAGCCGTTAGTAGGCCTTGGTTCAAAAAGGGTTTTGAAACCCTGGCGTGGACTGAAGGCCGAGGGTTTTCAAGTGCTGGCATGTTATGTTTTTGACTTGTTCATCGTCCTTCGTACTCATCTGTGATTGTTTTGTTAGATGTCTGGGCTTGAAATGAAAAGTAGTCCCCCCCGAAAACATGATAAAGATCAATGTGGTCTTGTAAAGCCACAGTAGTGAAGTCACTCCTCATCTGTGTTACTTTCTCCTTCTATTTCTATCTCTGAATAGTTCAGTGAGTTATCTATGGGGCTTTCATGCTCTTGAAAGTTAAGTTAATAATTAAATGTCATGCAAATTATCTCAATTAACAATCTAATTGTCTAAATATGATCAATCAAATGCATTTCGTTAAAATTACTTCGATCCTAATTCACAAGGTGGAAAGACTGGAACAGTGGCAAATAGTGATGGAAATGACAGTTCCTGTGGTTTTTATACCTGTACAATATTAAAATGCAGTGATTATGTTTATATCCAGGCAAAGAGTGCAGAGTAGAAGTTGGAAGGGTGACTGGGCTGTTGATAACAAATGCAAGCTCTCAGTGGAAGAGGAATGGACGCTGGTGCTGAGATCAGATTGTATGCATGTGCTGTTTCTGTCATCAGAGAATGTGCACAGATATTAAACACTGATATAGTTGTGGCTCATAAATGCTAGCTGAGGTCACACGTGTTGCGCTGCACTAAGACGTCATTCAAACCACTGACAAACCAAACGGTGACACCAGTCTACTGCTACATGTACTTTTGAGAAAATGAATAAGGATCCACAAACTGTAAAGCTTCTGTGATACTAGTTGAAGTTTGTCCCATTCCATTGAATCTACTTGTTTAGTTGTGATGTGTTTTTCCAGAACACATAGGGCTAGAATAAGTTTTGATCAGATTTGGCTAAGTGCTGTTTCTGTTGGATTCTCACATTGGCCTGGGGATCCTGTATATTTCAATGGAACCATTACTCATCTGAGGACCACCTTAGTATTGATAAGGTCTTAACCCCTGTGCGACTCCTTGCTGTGTGTGTGTTGTGGTAGGGGGAAGGGTGGGATAAATACCTCATCCTTTGATGCGATTTGGTGTCTAAAGCGGCATACTGACCGTTCACCTAATTCCCTCTGCAGTGACAGCTGGGATTCAGTGTCAAACTGCATGTGTTTGGGGAATCTAACTACAACATGCCAGGTGAAAAACAAGAATGAGGATGGAAAAGGTTTTCTTGTCTTTGTAGCCTTTAACTTTGATCTAATGATGGCTCTGAATACACACAAACATCAACCAGCAAGTGCTTATCCAGCTACACTTCTTCTGTATTGTAGCATTCACTGTCTTATTTAGTGTGCGTCTGCCAGAGCTGACAGGAAATCAGTTGCTTTCATAGTAGCTTGCTGCAGGGGATGTGAAATTACACTCAATTACTCTCACCTGCCACACACGCATGCACCCACATGCGAAAACTTTTTTTTCATCCTGTAGTGATTGAAATGCACAGGAAGTGATGTAACACAACAGTGTTTCATTGCTGACACATACTCAATGCTGTTTGCTACAAAAACAAGTTCCTTACTAGAAAGAAATGAAAAGAGCTGTGGTCTGCTAAAACATACTTGAATAATATTGTATTAAAATATTGTGTTGTATTATAAATTAGGTTTGGATATCAGATTTGTTTAGAAATCTGGTTTTGATTCTCATTCATAATATAGTTTTTATAAGTACAGGCTAGATTATATGGCAAACTGCTGGGAAAGCTTCACAAAAGCCAGTTAATTGCAGACAGGAAGGTTGGCAAAGGATTTCCTAATCAACTTAAGAGCTTATATAGCCTACTATTTATAAGTATACTATTTATACCAGAGTAACTTTCTCCTTGATGTAGGACTATGTGATAATAACCCTAACCCTCATATCCCGATATATTCCATGTCCAGATTCAGCTAACTCATATGTGTAGACTCCTCTTGCTCAACAAAAATTCAAAATACAACCTATTTTTGTGTGTAATGTGTGCTTTTCTCCAATCATATAAGGCATATAAGTTTAAGAGTATTTTGGAATCAGTTTCTGTCTTTAGTGCATGGAGACCGAAACCATCAATTAAAATCGTGAAGTGTCCATAACACTGAAAAAAGTTTAGATTTATTTTTCTTGTCATATCAGCTACTTCCAATTAAACAGTACAGCACATTTTCTGTAGATTCAATGAATAGTTATTTTAAATAATATTCGACAAGTGAAGGGCAATTTAAGTGAAATTTTCTGTTAAGCAGATCAAGCCAAACGTATTAATGTAAATTATACAGTGTAAATGGAAAAACATGTTTGAACTGTATTTGTGAACAAAATAAATAAGATGTCAATCAAGAAATATCATCAACAATATTAAGTCCAAGCATAATATTCTTGTAGAACTCTTTAGTACTTTTGTGGTCTTTGTTGTGTTTCTCATAACCTGAGTACCTTCCTGTAACAGAAGTAGCCTCTCTTTAGACCCAACATCCTCAGCTTTTTCATGGCTGTTGGCTCAGACCTGTTCTGTGTCACGTTCCCTTTTGTGAATGAATTGCCTTCAAGCAAATTTCCTGCCAGCATCCATGTAGGACAAAAAGAGCAATCTAAATGATTCATAATGTAAATAGAATAAAATGAAATGTTTTGGCCGTTGACATATGATGTATATCATCTGTCACTAACTTAACTGTATATCCCCTGAGTGAATTGACATTTTGTGTAATCAGTGAAGAGCAGTTTTTTTTTCCTTTCTATTAATTCGGTCAAAAACAATATTCTTGGTTGTCCTGAAGTGTATGTTACCGCATCACCCAATCCAGCACTTTTATCCCCTTTATGTATTGTGCTACCCACTGAATCTTATCTAGATTTGGAAAACTGTCTTCTGAATAAGTCAAATTAAGCTTAGGCCTTATCAGCTTTTCCAGTAACTGTAGTGCTGTTATATCTGCTTGAAAGCTCTCGCCTTAATTTATTAAAGGGGTGAACATTTCTTACCCACTGGTTGGGACATAATTGTCTGTAAAATTGTTTCTTGTGCACAGTTCATCATGCGACATTTACCCATTAAGCTGGTGGAGAAAGTGGAAGTGTGGTTTGATGCAGCAATTTGGCCTGCAAAGTCAAAAGCAGCAAAACTTGGTGGTAGAATCTTGGATGTTATGATGGAGACTTTGTCCTCCAGAAACCTGTCCTCTCGCTTTCTGTAGGGCTTCACTGCTGAGTAGAGGTCTGTTGGATCATGGGTTTCATTGGTTTTCCCTCAAGAAATGCTGCTGATATATTTTTGCAGTTTTATCATTGGGATATTTATATATTCGATAGAAGAAAGGCAAACATGTTCTCATTGATGAAATAAACTGTATCCCCAAGTGATGATTTACATTTTCCCAACTGCACAAAGCAACATGAGTCAAGGCTTACTGTTCACAGAAATATGTAGGGGTGTGTGCATGTGAGAGCTTGCCAGATCTGTTACTGACCATAACATTGTAAAAAGTAGAGCAGCACCTGTCTTCCTGCCTCTGTGCTGGGGAGCTTGTTTATGGTTCAGAGAGATTTGGAGGAAAGGGCTTGTTAACTGTTATTTACACAACAACAGCCGACGCTACCATCAGGCATCATAGAGGCTCCCAACAGAGGGTCCAAATGCCTGAAGGAAGGTTGTTTTACAGTAATCCTGTGTCATGCTAATGCTGACCCTTTTGGCTTCCAGCTGACTAAATGGCTATTCTTTATTTCCAGCCAAGAGCAAGACATTAAAGTTGGTTTTAATGGAAATTCAGTAAAGTGGCTGCTGTAAACCTCATTTGGAATTTGTGCCACTGGTGCTTTTATTGTTTTTGTGCTAATATTCAGTTTGGTTTCAGTTCTGTGCTGTTAATAAATAACTTTAAAATCAATGAAGACATAACCTGCTTGGATGAAGAGTATCAGTATAAGATGTCCAATCTTGACAGTTGGAGTGTAACAAAAATATTTGTGTTAATGATCAATCGGCTGATCATTTTTTTGGATTGAAGATTCTTATGCGACATCAAGATGGCTTTTTTTTTTTTAAACCAATCGGCAGTCCAAACAAATATTGAAATAATCGCAAAGAATTTTTGGCTCTGGTCAGGATATACCAAATCCATATTGTTGCTGGGTTACAAAAAAAAAAGGAACATACTTTTGGGCACTGACAAAATGGTGTAAAAGACAAAAGGCTGGTGGACACGTATCAGTTCCAACATTTTTATCCTGTTGAGTAAAGCTGGAAAAAACATCTGGGCCTTGTGGCAGCAGGCAGAATGATTAATGTGAAATGCAGTCTTGATTTGAGGTTCATTCACCAAGAACTCTAAATAACAAGAACAACTTACCACTTATTTTCCATTTTCTGTGTTGTTAATGGAACTAATAAAAGCGTGATACTGTAGTTCTGATAGGTCATCAAGTTGTCCATGGCAATCCTTGATTTTTACCCACTTCATTCTGTATGAGTCCCCAAATTGTTGGCAAGAAGAGGAAGTTATTATTTCATGCATGCTCTTTTATGTGAATTTTTCAACAGTTTTTCACCTCTGTAATTATTCGGTAGCTTACTGAGGGAAAATTAGTGGGAGGGATGAGAAGCGTATGGAGGAGGAGGAGGAGGAGGAAAGAAATGAAGTGAAGGGGGGAGGGGAACGCTGCAGTGGTACAAGTTGGCTTTTTTTTTCCTCTTCTTTTTTTACATTGCGTAGAAGCAACAAGCAGACCTCCCCCACCTCTTCCCTGTCCCAGTCTCTGATGTGGCCCACACTCTCAAGCTCAGATCCACCTACCACCACCGTCTTACCGATACGGATTGGAGTGTTGTAATTCCTTTCACACAACCTAAGTTTTTTCTAATTTAAGATACCTGCACAACAGGCAAGGTCTTGTGTATCTGGGGAGATGAACATTGTCATTGCACAGAGCCTTAGATGGTAGCAGGTGGCTAACTCCCGGGTTGGGAAACAGCTGCCAGGACTGACTGATTGGCTTTCTGTTCTGATTGGTTAGTTACCCAACTGAACGGCTGCCTAAGAGAGTAGTTAACTGTTTAGTTGACTGAGTGGTGTGCTGAAAATCTCTGGTTTGTTGGCTGGCTGATTCTGGCTGGATGGCAGCTGCTGCTGTTCAAACAGAGTTGCATCTGCTTGGCCCTTTGTTCTAGCACACACATACACACATGCATACACACTCAATGACTCTGAGTGTGTGTTGGAAAAGAAAGAAGTTCTTTTGTTTGGTAGTAAAATGGAGTGGGGGAGGGTTNNNNGGGGGGGTGCTAATGTGAAATGTGTGTGTTTCGGGGTATGTGAAGAGGCTTTTTCTCCCCTTTTTTTTTAAATCAATGGGTGCATGTTTTTTCCTGGAGTGGCCAGAACTGATTAACTTGCTAAACATGCACATCTGCTAAGCAACTAATAAGGCTGCTGCAGTGGTCAAAGGAAGTAATTTGGAAGATGCCCCATCGTACTAAATGTTATAGGAGTTTCATAGATTGGCTGTTTTTCCAAACCAATATTAAGATTTGTAATCACTTTTTATGCTGCAATGGTTTAAGTTCCTTCAAGTATAAATAATGTAGTTTAATATTATCCAAGAGCTTCCAACATAAGTCATTAGATGAAGATTTTCTACTTCTTTACTCTTCTGTTGTGTCAGATTGAAATTCAACCTGGACAAACTGCTGATGATGTATGTCATCTGTAAAACTTTGAGATGATCTGGCCAGAAGGTTATATGGTGGTCTTCTGAGACAGAATCACAATCCATTATATAAATCACAATTTTCTCACCTTTATTAAATGTCTACTGAACTAAAACTTTCCCTCTAGTTTCTCTTGTTGCTGATGGGGTATGCTCTGCAATAGCTCCTTGTTATCTAACTAGAAACCTTGCAATTTTTGCATCCTTCTGGACCAGCAGCAATGCTATTTAGCATTTTCCTGTATTCACATCTGTGATACCTGCAGTGTTTCCATCATTTACCAAGAGTGGTAGGACTGATTTGTCCAGCCCAAGTTTGGAAAGAATAAAAAACGATTTTACACTTTACAGAAGGGTAAGGCTTACGTGTAAATCGACACCCACTGTATATGAAACTTCAGTTTCTGTCAGCTTGTGGTCTTAAAATAATGTCGTCAGCAGTAGCAAAACACACTTCAAACTCTGCAAGTTAATGCAGACTAATTCTAAAGCTCTTTTGTGAGGACAGATGCTAAAGTATTGCTCTAAATGGACCAAAATGAACTCAAAAGCCTACTGACCACAGGTTAGTGTAACACAAAATACTACAGTTGCACTGGTAAACAGGCCATTCCAAACCAATGTTAATTGAACAGAAAAGCTTTGACGTTGCTAGTATCTTGTTTTTTTTAAAGCTACAACCTTTGATTTCCTGAAGAGTAGATCATATGATAAATTAAGATCAGTTATGATTGCCCAGCCCTAAAACATTCACCAGTGCTTTCAGCTGCTACCTTTAGTTGACTGCTCTCTACCTGTATTTACATAATCACCCATACCCCTGAAGGCAACATTAAGTGAGTGTTGGTAGTTTGCCAATATAAAAATTAATGATATCCCAATCTGGATTTTTTTTTTTTTTCCGATCCAATTTTTGGGGGGGATTGGATTTGCTGATACCGATCCAGTAACAATCAAATATCAACTTTTTACAAATAAATTTTTATTTAAATTTGAAGTCATTATTCATTGATTATTATGCTATTATTTTGCTTGAGATGACGATTGGGCTGAATGTGGAACCTGAACTAAAACAAGTATGACAGCTTTGACTCTTGTACTTTCCTAATTCATTCTGTGGGCCAAATTAGAACCTTTGGTGGCCAGATTTGGTCCGCGGGCTGTATGTTTGCCACTATAGCACGCCTATGGACAGGTCCGTCCAGGTATTATATGGGGGTGCGCTCCATGCTGTGCGGTAGATCAGCAGGTAACGCACAGGTCAGGTTGGGGTGGGTCAAAAGAATGTCAGCTTATTTGCGGGGCACGTTGGGTCAAATAATTCCACAAAAGCCTTACGGGTTGAAAAAAAATCCAACTCGCACATCACTACCAGACCTTAAAGTGAAAGTGAAACTTATAGATGCTTTACTAATTCCCGTAAGCCTCCCGCTGTTGTGCAGCTTTTCCCT
>JAPTYQ010000010.1:11613215-11632713 GCA_029814465.1 Ostorhinchus cyanosoma
CCACACACACACACACACACACACACACACACACAACCGGACTCAGATCGGCCTGATCTCGTGACTGAATCCGATCATCTAAAAAATGCCAGATCTACAGCTGATTCCAATCTGTAGATCCAATCAGAACATCTGTAATATAGATATTGCAACTATGTTATCTTAAGGTAAATCAAATTGGTGGTATACCTTTCAGTTCTTAGTCTCAACACTGACTTTAGAATTATGAGCAGAAAACAAAGCATGTTGCAACCTTTTCATAACAGAATTGGAAAAATTGATGTGGAAAAGTCATGTTTTGAATATTTTTTTCAGACATTTTTTGAATAGTAAAATTAATTTCAATGTTTCCTTTTGTCTTCTGTCTAGAAACCTGAATAAGGACCATGGAGTAGCAAGCTTCAAATTAGCAGCTAGCTGATTAGCTCCTCACTGCACAACCCACCTCCCTCCATCCAGTCCCCTCCATCTGTGGGCCCCTCAACCAACCATGGCGGACCCAGGGATGCTGAGTTTATTTGGGGATGATGCAGGGTTGTTCTCAGATGGATTAGATGGTTTAGGAGACTGCTTCCCTCAGCAGCCTGCCCCAGCCCAGTCCAACCCTCTAGCCCAGCAGACTAATCCCACTCTGAACCATGAGCACCAGGGAAACCGGGCATACCACCAGGGAATGCTTCATGGTGCTGGACCTGGCCCAGGGCAGCCAAAGTTGGGGCAGATGTACGACCATGGCTCATATGGAGGCTATGAACAACCTGGAACCCCTGGTGGACGAATGATGGCCCAGAATGGTCCGAGCCAGGGGCCACCCAATGTTAATACAGCCATGAATGGCATGGCTTCCCACTACCATAATAACCCAGCTAACTCTAACAACCCCCACCATGGGTACCCGGGTGATGCTGGGGGAGGAGGTGGTGGGGGTGGAGTTTGGGGCCAGCAACAACAACAGCAGCAGCAGCAGCAGCAGCAGAGCCGATCAGCTTATCAGCAGCCTCCTACACAGACAGGGGGGGGTCCCAACCAGATGGGAGGCTACCAGATGTCTCAAGGCAACTATGGTGGGATGCAAGGCCCACCAGCAGCCAGTGCAGCACGCATGAACCAACACTACCCTTCACAGACCATGGCACCCCCTCCTGCTCAGGACCCATCTCACTACTTGGGACATGTTGGGATGGCTGGGCCCCAAATGAGACACCCCCAGCCCCAACAACAACCCCAAGGCTATCCCAACATGGGTCATACACCCAGATACCCACACTCCCCCTCCCGACAGCCTCCACATCCCCACCAACACCAACAGGGCATGGGGGGATTTGGGGGTGGCCAGTATCCTGGTTATCAGGGCCAGTATGGGGCCATGGGACCCGGGATGGGCCAGGGTTCTAATGCTAACGTCAGTGCGAACACCAGCCAGGCCATGGGACCAGGGCAGCTCGGCCAGAGGTTCAACCAGGGGTCTGGCCCAGGAGGGGGGCAGCAGGCTCAGCGATACCCCCCTGGACCACCCCATCAGGCTCACTCTGCCCCAATGCAGCAGCAGGCAGGGCAGCAGGGTCAACCTATGCATCCCCTAAGTCACCCCCAGCACCCTCAAAATCTCCCCCAGTCCCAAAACCAGCCCCAATCCCACCTTGCCCCCCCAGCTCAGGGATCCTCTCCCCCTCCCTCATCCCTGTCACCCCTGCGGGTCTTGGGAGCCCCAACCCCCCCTCCCCAACAGGGTAGACCTCCTAGCGCAGGACTAGCTGGGCCCCCAGAGGTTTCAGGGTATACAGCCCTGCAGTCCCCACCCAATGCTGTGTCACACCCACCAAGAACTCCCCAAACCCCCCTATCTGCCACACACCCCCAACACCAGCAGCCCCACAATATGCCTCCCAATGCAGGGCAGATGTATCCAGGCATGGGGCCGCAGCGTGGCTTACAAATGGGCCCAAACAGGCCTCAGCTCCAGTCAGCGCAAGGTAAGCACAGAACACCTTGGTCTTGCAGCTCTTTTTTTTTTTCTCACACCGTCTTTCTTGTTGATGGTTGTATTTCACAGTTAAAATCAAAGGGAGAAAAAAGGTTAGCCACATTGATTATTTTGACAAGTCTCAAATGGTTTAAGTTAAGGGTGAAGTACATAACATTTCTTGTTTGTATTTCTAAACTTCTTAAACTTTGTTCCTCTTCTTCTCTCAAACATGGAAGGGAGAGAGTGACATTGAAGGGAGATAGCAGTGGCTGAGAAAGCACTAGGCTGATGGCAAGAAAAATGAAATGGAAAATTTTTAATTGTATTCTTTCACAGCTGTTATGTTTTAAAGCACCAATACATTAATGCCTATAGGTGTCTATACATAGAAGTTGTTGATGGAATGTAAACAGAGTACATATTCTTCCTGTTTGTGCTGTGTATCTGACTCACAGCCTCGGTAGACATAGGACACACATTCATGTAATTGAATTTAACTTGCTGAAACCTGCAAACACTCGACTGGAAGTAATCGGGTTCCTTAATCATTGCTAATACTACCCAGTAATTTGTTTTATACTACTATTGTTTAACATTATATATTGATATGGTTGGTGTTGTTATAGTCCTCTCCCTGTTTGCTCTCCCAGGGCCTCATGAAGCCCCAGTTGGCCAGGGAGGTGACCAGCGCCTGCTTCAGGCCCAACAGCAGGCTTCACGAAGCGGACAAACCCTTCCGCCTTCATCCATGGGTTTCCAGGGTCCTGCTGTCAGTCAACATGGAGCACCACCCACAAACCAGGCCTTAGCACCGCCTGCTCAGAATGCTCACGCACAGCATCAACACCTGCCCCCTCATCCACACCACCTGCAGAGCACGCCCCCTCCCCCCAACCAAGCTTCCCACCCATGGGCACCTCCGCCTCCTACTTCCCACCCGCTCTCCTCACCCCCTCTTACCCCACAGAAAGTGCCTCACGTACAGGTGAGTCGCCGTCAAACAAACCCTTTGATGTGGTAGCAGCACTCTGTATTTGAGAGATCAAGACTTGTGCATTTGTTTTCATGTGTGGGTGTATTTCATGTGAATGTTTATTTTTCATGTGGGTGGGGGAACGTGTGTGTTTGGAGTGTAAGGGAAGTGTGCAGTGTGTGCATAAATGTGTGTGTACATGACATTTGAGAACACAGCGGTGCATTGGGCACTGTTTCAGTGGGGTTTTTGTGTGTTTGTTCACATCAGTGTGTGTTTTTAGCCTTTTGTGTCGTCTTCTGTCGGCCTCGTGTGTGGTTGTGTTTCCGTGTGTGTGTGGGGAAATGGATTTTTGCAGCTGTTTGTTTCCTGTGAGCTGCATATCCTGACACACATGCACATACACATGAACCCTTGCGCGCACACACAGAGGCGCCACCAGCATAATCTCTCCACCCTCTTGCTCCCACATCTCCCCCTTCTCAGTAGAGGAAACCTCCCTTCCTGTCTCTCCCTCCTCCCGTCTCCTCTCTTTCCGCTCTCTGCCTGCCTGCCTGTCTGTCTGTCTTTCTGTCTGTCTGCATCTCACTGTTTGTCTTAACCATTTCAGGGGTTCATCTCTTAGTGGCTGTTTAGCCGGATGTATACAGAGACATTTTAAAAACAGAGTAGGAAGGGAAAAAAAGCTTGGGGGTGATTAGGAGATTGGGGGAGGGGGAAACCACTAAGGGGACAGAAGTGGGAAAACAAGCAAAGATCTCAAGAGAGGGAGTCTGGGATCTGTAGCAGAGGAGACGAGAAGAAGAAGGGGAGGGCTGATGGGAAGAGGTTAGCCGTCTCAATGGCAACCTCCATGCTTGTGCATGAGCGTGCTCAGTCTCTGCCGCTTGCGTCACGTGCCCTCGGCTTCCATTAGCTTGTTTTGTTGCTCAAAGCCCCCTTTCTCCACTGACCCATTCACACACAATAGCAGCCCTGTGGCCACACACACACACACACACACACACACACACACAGACAGATCCAGTCCCACTTTTCTCCTCCATTCTCACTCGCACAACTCCCTTCTCCTCACTTACTACTCCCCCACCTCCAACCCTGTGCTGCTGCGTTTTGTGGTTGACATTTCAGCCGTCACACTTAATTTATCCAGCACTCCTGACCTAGATGCCAGGTTGACTGGTGAGCCCGGCTCCTCGCCTGGGCGCACTGACTGCATGCGCCGTCCTGACTGTAGCTCCAGGCCCGGCAGCCCCTGTCATTACACACACACACACACACACACACACATGTCGACAGTGTGGCTTGGGATAGTGTGGTCTGGAACGGGATGGCAAACGTGCCTGGGGAAATAGGATAGCCTAGCCAGTGGAGTACTCGGTACAGGGGGTGTGTGTGTGTGTGTGTGTGTGTGTGTGTGTGTGTGTGTGGGCATAGCAAGGGAGTTGTTTCTTTGCCTCATGATGCACTTGTTAGAAAGAGACAAACACACCACGCTGGTCAGTCAGTCATGATGACTGTATGTCTGGTACTCTAAGCTCCATCTGTTCACTAAGCATGGTTATTACACATGCACGCACACACACGCACGCCTTCGTCAGCAGCTCAAGGTCACAGCTCCGGCAGAGTGCTGTGCTGTGACCTTTATTCTACATCACACACGCACACACACACTGTGTTGCGTGCCGCACTTTAGTTGACATATAGCATGGCTGTCTCGCCCCTCCCCCACTCATGTGTGCTGTCAGCGAGCCACTATACCATACAGCCCTCAGTGGCTCTGCAGCTTGTAGGAAATGCTTCATTTGACTCTGTGTAGTTTTTGCATATTGCAGTAAATGAAAATTCACTACTTTACAGCACTTTGTTTCATGTGGCCCATCCAAATTGCACTTGCAGCCATAAAAGCATGTTTCAAAAATGTCTGTAAGCGAATTAAATTGCATATTACAAAAATCTGAAGGCAGTATGTATCATCTGAATTTTTAAATAATGAATACAGTGTTTGAAATTGAGAATTTTATTTTCTGTTCAATACCACAGAACAGCATTGCATTACTTAAGTCTCTCAGTATTTTCTCACACCCTTCATAGTCAAAATTTATGCAGCCAGTTTTCCCTTGTTTCTCTTTCTTGTAAAGTTCAGGTTTAGACCTTTAGAGCTAACGGCATGCAGACGTGGTAGAGGTGGAAGTATCAGTGAGAAATGCAGCACCCTTTCTTGAAAATGAAGTGAAAATCACCCATGGAGAGGCACAGCAGTTTGAGTTTGGACGCGTCCTTGTTCTGAAAGATGGTGCACTTCATAATCCTTTGAGGACAGATAATAGGAGCACTAGTGTGGGCAACTTGCCAAGCTAGTCAGTAAACTGATTCATCTTGGTTTTGGTGGTTGAGTGATTTTTATTGGAAGCCCCACCTCGCCCAAAGAGCTGAGCCATGCAAGTGCTGCTGCAGCATTGAACAGAGAGGAGGCACTTCCTCCTTTAGATACTTTAGATGACTCTTTGATGTTTGATTATTGAGGGATGAGATGATCACACTTGCCATCACTTTGTGCAGCTGAAGAATATACGAAAGATCTCTATTATGTGAGATCTTTGAATACTGGCATTTCTTTGCGCATAAAGACTTGGCAATTAAGAAATTGGAATTAGATTTTACTATAAATAGAACAGTTAAGTTCAGGTATGCTTTGCTTTTTGATGTCTTTAATGTATTTATGGGTTACTTCACAGAGGAAAAAAGGATGAAGGCAAAAGAAAGCCAATAACATAAAGCAATAGGACACATGGATGGAATGTTGGTTAATGTGGGAAAATCGTACCCAACGCCTGCGGTGGCATTTATTTCACAGTAGATAGACACTATGACTACATGTTTCCAAAAGTATTTAGTTTAGGAAAATGCCTTTCAATTCTGTATTTGAAGAGAATGTTTTGATTTGCATTAGTACTTACTAATTTACCTAAATACCTTAGAGGTGAACTCAAGTTTGCCAAAGAGCAATGATACAGCAAAGTGCAAAAGGATTTCATACAAGGGAGGAAGTCCATCTGACATGATCAAGCTTTTCCTGGCAGCTTGGTAATGAGTGATTTTTAAACTTCTGGAAGGCAAGATGAAGGATATTGACTTTCTTTAGATAACATTGCGACTGTAACACGCCAAGTGAGGGGAGGCAGATAGCAGCCGTCTGCTGAGAATTGGAGAAGGATGGATGGATGGATGGACAGAGCAAGGGGAGAAACAACAGGATTTCCTTTCACTCCATCCTTGGGGAGTGTTAAGTGTTTCTGCCTGCTGCATTTAACCCTTCATCTCTCCCTAGCTTTCTCTCCCTCCTGCAGCTTCCTTACCCCACTTCACCCCTCACTTTCCTTCATTTTTTTCTTATTTGTAATATGTCTTTTGTTATTCCAACCTGTGTTTGAGTGGATGGGTGGTGTGTCTGATGTGACCAATGATATTTTCAATTCTTGACGGAGAGTTGGATTTAAACCAGTATAACTCAACACACCAGCGAGCTAAATCCACCCTGCAGAACACCAAACCTGACGCAGGACTCGAGGGTTTGTGTGTGCGTGATTGTTTGTGTATACACTGTGTGTGTGTCTCCATTGTCATTCGTGTGATTGATTATCTAGGAAGCTTGGCAGGAGGACAGATTTATCTCTTGGCACTGCATCCCCCCATCTCTCTCTCTCGCTCTCTATCTTTGACTGTCTCTCTGTCATTCCCTCCATCTCTCTCTCTCCCTTAGCCATCTCCCTCTCTCCCCCCATTTGTGTCTAAATGGCTCAGTTTACGTGTGTGTCAGCAGGTGTTTGTGTGCATGCGTGACCTTGCAGTAGTTTGGTGTGAAGTGTGCGTGTGCACATTAGCATTCTCCTGATGGTAGTGGACTTCAGTGATAGCAACCTAACTCTGTCCTCCTCCACGTGAACACCAAAGCTTTGCTAAATGTGTGTACATACCGGAGCTGCTGCCGTGGCATTTTACTGTAAACTTGCTGATGCTCACACACACCTCATTGACACACTTTGCCACACAGAAGTGCACACATGTGTTACATATGCACATACACACACTCTCAAAGGCATACTCTTTCCCGCTCTCGTATGACACACACACACATACTCCCTCGCTGCGCCTTTTTGAAGTATGGAGATAATTTATTCGTGTCATGATGCCTGATTTCCCATCTGCTACTGGGACCCTGAGCAGCTGGAGAGAGAGAAAGAGGGAGAGAAGGAGGGATGGGAGAGAGGGAGAGGGAAGAGAGGCAGCTGGAGAGCCTCCCAACAGCTGGTAACCAGTTTCCTGTCACAGAAAGCTTACTTGAGAGCAATGAGGAGGAGGAGGGGAGCAGGAGAAGGAGAAAGGAGAACAGCTTTAGTGTGCAGGAGAGCAAAGGAGGAGGAAAAATGAGGTGTCAGCCAGTTTGTTTACGAAGGTTAGCCTGCTCAAGGGGGCAGGAAACCGTATCAACGGGGAGTCGAGGAGAGGAGGTGGTGGCCATGTGCATGGAAGGATGGTAGATGGAACCCCCGTCTTTTCTCCCCTCTGCTCTGTTGTCTGGCATCACTGGTTAATGCATCCTCCAGCCTGCAACAGACATTGCAGTGTTGACTGACAGGCTGGCAGGCAAACCAGTGGCACATTAGCAGACAAGTTTCATAGCAAATGTGTTCAGACTGATTCAGATTTGACATGGTTTGTCATATTTGTTATTTTAAAAAAGACAATCTGCAACTATTTTTTTCACCTTTATTTCATCTGTATGTAGTCTTCACTGTTAATTAGATTTGATTTTTAAGGGGTACTCTACCAGTTGGCACTGCCATACAGAAAGGCCTACAATGTTCGCTAAGTAAAATACCATGTCAGGCTAGCCCATCTATAATCAATCACATAAGGATTAGCTATCTTGCGTCTCTCTGATCTCTGAAGTCAAATATACAGATTAAGTGTGGCTGATAACCTTAGTCTTTGTGGTTATTTGATAACAGCTGAAATACAATTTGTGTAGGTGCGACTATCAACTGACTATGAGAAGTACATTGTTAGATTTTAGTTTCTGCCACTTGACTGTTTCAGCAAGATGTGATTTAAAGTTTCAGAATAACTCGGCTCTCTTTCTTTCCCTTTGCCACCTCCTTATCCCCAGCATTCCCCCACAGACCCGTCAGGCGATGCCTCAGTGATGGTTCCTGACAGGCCGACAGTCTGCACCGGTGCCTCCGGTCAGCCTATCAGCACAGAACAGCCCAGCGACCAGGAGACCAAGCCAAAAAAGAAGAAAAAGAAGAAAGCAAAAGTAGTAGATGGAGAGGAAGAAGAAGGAGGAAAGAAAATAGGAGAGGAAGACGTAAAGTCAGAATTTCCCCGAACAGGAAGTGACACAGGAGAACAGGTTACTGGCACAGGAATTGTAGAGGGAAGTTCACCGCCAGTGGAGGACAAGAAAAAGCGGAAAAAGAAACCAAAGGAGAAGGCAGAGGGCACGGAGCCCAAAGCGCCCAAGACCCCGAAGACGCCCAAAGCGCCCAAAACACCCAAGACCCCCAAAGAGCCTAAGGAGCCCAAGGAAAAGAAACCCAAGAACTCTACACCCAGGTCTAAGACCCCCAAGAAAACCAGGTAAGAACCAGTGTTTCTTTCTGTGGAATGCTTTACAAACTACTCTGTACTTGTAAATGAGAAAATCCCAAATTGCCTCGTGGCAGTACTTGATTTAATACCCATACATCTTCAAATACAATGTGCCTCACCAACCACTAAATGGAAGTGCAAGATTTTCAGTTCCATGTATACATGTGCAGCTCGGGTGGTAACCAGTGGATACAAGTGGATTATAAACCACTGAAAAATGTTAAATGAAAGCATTGTAGTAGAGATGCGTGTTTTCAAATGTCCATTACAAATCTCAAATGTAGCTTCTAACACAGCCAACAAAAGCTTTAGTAACTGCTGAAGAGACTATATGTTGACACACATCACTCACATGATAAACCAAGGGAAACTGAAGAGGTCACAACCCTTGAGCTGTGAAACACCCACCTGCCACTGAATGTGTGTGTGATCACAGGGCTTAGTGAAGCGAACAGCTCGAGCTACAACACACCAGGATATTAAGACTGATCACTCTTCCTCAATAGATGCTCTTCAATAGAGCTTGTAAGCTCCTGCAGATCACAACGAACATCATCTTATAATTCAGTCATATTTTTATCAAAAATCACTATTTTCTTTTCCTTCTGTGCTTGGTACTCATCTTTGAAATGCCGTTGGCCTTCACAACCAAGAGTCGATTTTTCACTGTGTTGACTACAGTAACCACTTTGACTCTCTGGCACTCCATTCTTCACCTCCTTAATGGATGAGGCCTGTGTTATTCTGTTTGGTTTTTATTCCTTATTCGCAGTCAACAATGCTTTTGATAAGATCAGAGCTGATTTTCCTACCCTGCTTGTGGCACTCAATTCCACAATTGTCTACAATTTTAATTGCTTCCTCTGTTACATCCTCAACCAACCGAATCTGTAAATCTGTACCTGTACTGTTAATCAAATGAAAGTGAGTGCAGGGGTTGGGGACCATTTTCAATGGTTGATTAATATATATTTGAAGCTTTAGTAAGTAATTTTGGGCAGTTGAACTGTGTATGTTTAATTTACTGTTTGGACAATGATGGAAGCATACATGAGATATGTATGAGATTGTAGATTATTGTAAGAAAAATGTATCCTTTCTTCATATCATTCATTTTTAATACTAATGATGTATTCCTGTATTCTATATATTCATATCAAATGTATAATTATGACAAGTGTTGAGAGTGAATTATCAGTCCAGTTAAAATTTCTTCTTTAAGTTTCAGTTAAAGTTCTTGCAAAGGGATATCTTTGTAGGGCAATGTTTTTCAACTTTGGGGTCGGGACTCCATGTGGGGTCGCCTGGAAATCAAATGGGGTTGCCTAAAATTTCTAGTAATTGATTAAAAAAAACAAAAAAACCCAACATCTTTATAATAAAAAAATATATGGTGAGTTGACAGAGACGATCACAATATATAAAAAAACATGACAAACTCTGAAGCTGAAACTGAATCACTGTGGTATGGTTTATCTGTCAAATGTTCATTGTGGTCAGTTTCAGATGTTGCAGCTCTTTCATAATTCATAGTTTGAGTTATTGTTTTTTCAGTATTAATTTGCAGCCTTGTAATTACAAGCTCAACTGACTGTACGTATCCTGACTGAGGAAAATAAAATTCTCACTTTGTGCACTAATCTACACCTGGCTTTTCTGCCTCCATCCATATACATTATATAGCCTAAATGTCATCCAAAATTAATGCTTATTTGCAACATAGTATAGCAAACTATTACATGATCGAAAACAAATTAATTTTAGCAAAAAAAAAATAAATCTCACTTTTGAATATCTGGGATCGCTAAAAATTGGTGATGTTAAGATAGGGTCACAATCCAAAAAAGGTTGGGAACCACTGTTGTGTAGGTTAGTGATTGTCTTTGGGGAAAAATTGTGGTGCCATTCATGATATATTGAGTAGTTTGTACAAGAGTCTTGTGGAAATTTGAAGCCAGCTCTGAAATATCTTACATTCAACAGTTACTCTTGAACAATATTTGTGTACACTTAGATGCCAGAATAGATTGTTGTTTGATAGTGTTTGTTGAGGTTGAACTTTTTATGCTAAAACTATATCAGAATGAAGCTTTGAATTGGTACAACATATTGTCAGATGTCTAACAACCCAACTTTAGGGGATCTTTAAGCTTCTTTAGAGGTACTCTGAAGGTTTACTTATCAGTGTTGACAATATCAGCTTTGGTTCCCTTTGCATAGAGTTAGTTTATTGCTCTCTTGTCTTCCTTTCACTCTTCCTCTCTGGCCTCATCACTTCTCCTTTTTAGTGTTTACTAGCAACACTTGTCTCCATCTTGTTGCCCTTGCTTGATGAGTGCACTCTGCTGGTGGGGAAGCTTTCTCACTTTGTCCCCCTCAGTCTGTCAGATCAGAGACAGGCGGAGAGGCAGAGGGTTGAGTGTTGGTGTGTGTGTGTTTGTGAGAGAGTCAGAGGTGCTTTCATTGTGAAGGTGGAAACTTGATCGGACTGTGGAATGTGTCAGGACGGCCCCCATGTCTCTCTCTCCTTCTCTCTCTCTCCCTCTCCTTTCGCCTCCTTTTATCCTGAGGAAGAGGGAGGGCCAGAGCAGCAGGCAGGGGTCAGCGCTGGGGGAGGTGTGTGTGCGCGTACGCATGCACCGGCCACTGGAAAAGAGACAGGGGGCGGGGAATTAGGGGGACCTAGAGTGAGGGTGAGGGGGCAGGCGTTTTGTGCGTGTGCATGTGTTGGGGGAGGGGTCGTTTGTAATCTTTGTGGCAGAAAATGGCGTCTAATGATAATGAAGGCCATGCTGCTGACCACTCCACAGCCACAACTCTGTGTGTGAGAGGGCAGAGGAAATGTGGGGGTGGGGGAGTTCATTCTCAGCCCCTCATGCAAGTGTGTGTGTTGGTAAACTAGCTCTTATCTGTTGTCAGGCTTTCCTCCATCTTGAGTGGCGGCCTGGAGCTCCCAGGTTAATTTAGCATAATAATGGCTGCCGGCCATTCACCGCTACTCTAAAATGGTGGACTGGTGCAATCACCCAACTATCTTCTCTTTTATTCTTTCTCCTCCTCTCCCCTCCCTCTAATTCCACCTCTTCCTGCTGAAGTGAAGTGTATCCTTTCATCTTTCCTCCCCACTCCCCTCTTCCTTTCTGTGTCTTTCTAAGAGAGGAGGTGTGTTTGAGTTGAAGTAGTTCTTGTTATCTCTTTGAACTGTGACTTTAACTAGTTTTTAATTTTTTTTTTTTAAATCTCCCCCTGGGTGGAGAGAACCCCTGCATCCACTAACAAGTAAGTTCTTTGCATTTTGGGGGAATTTGTACAGGTTTTCCACGAGTGGGTGGAGAAATGAGTCTTAAAGCTCAAAGGTTTTTCATGTGGTCCATACTATGAGACGGTATGTTTTCTCCAAGCTCAGTCTATTTGCATCTCTGTTTGAACAAATAAACCACCACAGAACAGACTGAAGCTTTTGTTTCATTGGTCTAACCAAGATGTTGTGTTGCTAACTCTTGGGACCTTACTGTTTACTTACAGGCTTATAGCCCTGTCACCACATATCTTAGCTAGATATGGCATGTATTTATTGTTAGTGGTATTGTACATTTTTCAGGACCATTTGAAGTAGCTGAATACAGTTGTCATGTATGCCTAAAGTTGTACAATCTAGCGGAAAGCACTAACCTACAAAATGAAGCCAGTGCAGAACTGTCTTGGTGCAGTACCACCAATGGCTACTAGATGTTGTCTCCGAAGTTCTAACACAAGTTTACTGTTACATAATAACAAAACAATGCCAGCCCTGTTGCCTTTGTTGGGTAAAATTAACATTTTAGTATTGCATTCTTTTTGTATATTATACAGTGTGCATTATTATTCTCACACACCTCCATATGTTTTAACATTTAATAGCTGAATTTATTTCTGCAATGTTTAACCTAACATTTATATAGGCCAAACAAATAATGCAATAACCATTTGTGTTTTACTTATTTTATGCAACTAGCAAAATATAAGCCCAAAAATCTGTATTTTTTTTGTATAAATCTGCTATACTTTATAAAGTAGTGCTGTTTATTGGCTCTGACCTCCGGATAGAGATGTAACGATTAGAGGTTTTGCTGCTATGATTGTCAGAGAATCGCAAAACATTCCTTTGAGCATGAGGTGAAAAGTTTGAAGTCAACCTGAAACTACCTGTACGAATGTCAGCTGTAGTTTCTACAGGCGCATCAGGCGATTTATTGCAGTTTTCCTTGTGATCAGTGTGTTTACTGCATCAATTCACTAGTTAACCCTCCAGAAGCTTGTATGACAGTCTGACCTGCTGGAGAAGAATGGCCTTACTCTACAAAACCTATGCAGCCAGATTGTTGTGAATGGGTTGCACAATGGTAGCCTGAAGCTGTGTAGATGACAGTAGCAAGCGCAAACTCTATGGAAATGAAAGTGAGCTTGCATGGGAATTATATTCACGGTCAAAACAATTCAGAAATGCGTCCACCCCCTACAGCGAACCTTCCCTGGGCAACATTTGCAGATAGAGATAGAGCCTAACGGTCCACTTGTTCCTTCTCTGCCATTTTTACTTGTGGAATGTTGATTGCAGCACTTGTATAACGTTGCTTTTGTTCCATGCGGGAAGCACATATTGGTGTGCCTTTGGTTCCGCTCTTAATCTACTGTACTTCATGAGATGGTTTTTGGCAGCCTTGACGATTAATTAACCGTGACGTTTAAAATCGTGATTAATCGTAAGACCACGACATCGTTACAACCCTTCCTCTGGAACACACATACCTCATTGTGCATACAAATCCATATGTGTTTGCCTTTTAAGCATTGTAAACACTACATAACTTGAATAGGTGTCTTTAAACTGAAATATACAAAACAAAACATATAATCACAGGTACCTGTAGAAGTTAAGCACCCCCAGGGGAAAATGGTGATGGGGAGTTTGACACTTGATAATTTCATCTAGCTGAAGGGAGACAACTATCAATTGTGCAAAATAACCATGATAAAGCAATAGTAATAATTGTAACAGGCCTAGGGATCAGTTTCCACAGCTGTAACGTCGCTGATCTTATCTGGGAAGTCCTGGTTCCAAGTAGAAAAGATCCGACCACAGGCCACAACTCCAGTTTTCCAGGTGCCTCCAATGCAAACCAGTCATTGACATCATCCTTTACTACATCTGTCTTTTAATATAGGCTGCATTTTCAATGTACAACAAATATGTGAGGCCAAAGTGAATATAATGGAAGCTTCTTTCAAAACTTGATTTCATGCCATTAAATTGAAACACTTAGACTTGTATTTTGTTATATCATAAACATATTTTGATATTTCACTGTAATGTTTGAGCATGATTATGTTTGGATGAATCTGTACTAACATGTCATGCTGCATTAACTACCAGCAGTTATTTGCAATTTATAGTCTTGATGCATGTGCAGAAAGTAAGGTTGATTACTGTCACTACTACACAAGTTCTGAATTGAACAAATGTGGCAAAACCTTTAGCTATATGGAACCTATTTTAGGTTTTCCTTGCATGTTTATTCTTCCACAACAGACTCTTTGGACTGTGCGCTAATTTGGATGTTCTAGTCAGTTTTGGAAGATACGAAGACTGTTTAGCGGAGGCCAGTTTTTTTTTTTTTTTGGTCCTGTAAATGTCAGGTGTTCTCAGTGGTTGCGGCTGCAGGCAGGTGTGTGTGCGCACGATACACAGAGAATCAGGCGCTTTACTTGTCCAGTCAGCTCACTCCTCTCCTTTGACCTTGCTTTCTCTTCATCCGCGCTCTCTCTCTCTCTCTCTCCCTCTCTCTCCCTCTCTCTCTCTCTCTCTGTCTACCTCTCTGTGAGGAAGTACATCTATAAATAACCCAGCTCTGTTGCCACACCCTTCCTTCGATGTGTGTGCGTAAGGGTGATTTGTTTGCAGTACACACAAAGAAGTCAGACATGCATGTACTTACCTTGCTTTGTGTGTGTCTGCTGACTTGTGTGCAAATGAAGCACTTTCTGAACACACAGAGGGTGTGAGAGTGTGTGCATTGCCTTCTGGCCATTGGTGCTTTTATTGTTGCCACGGGGTGTGTGTGTTCATGTGTATGGGGGTTCAGTAGTATGACTCATCACGGCAGCAGGTGTCCCTTACACCCCACCCTTCCCCTCTTCCTCTTCACTTCTTCTCTTTTCCCTCCCCTTTTGAACTCCCCCTGCTCAGCTTCCTGTCTTTCCTTTATCACTCCTTTCCTCAGTCTGAAAAGAGCACACACAGAGAGACAGCACTCCACAGCTGGCCGGCATGTGTGAATGCCAGCCTAGAAGCCCAGGAGTATAACGCATACTGAATGACATACACTCGGGGAGAGGGAGGAGCTTCTGTTTACACCTGGCCAGGACTAGCTTCATATGGAGACATCTGTGATCACTGGCATGTCAGACTCTTTGTATTATAAAATTACTTGTGGGTTTTTTTTTTTTTTTTTTAGCAGCTTGGTGTCAGAAACCACTTCTTGCTTTCTGCCCACTTGTTGTAAATGTGGTTCTGAGCATCATTTACAAAGGGGTGTTTTTGTCAATAAGGAAAGGAAATACTTTGCTTAGTGTCAGTTAATCTCACATTAGGGCTAAATGAGGATTTGCCAAAAAGATCCAGTCACCTTTGTCAGTTTTGCAATTCGTGATTTTAGTTGGATGGTAATTTGAGCATTTTAGGGGGGGGGGGGGTTGTTGTTTTTTTTACCCCATTTTTGCTCTGGTCTCTACCAAGATTTGTAGGATGAGGCACCATTGTAGCACAGCAATGTTTTTATTTTTTCATATTTTGCCTTTATGAATACATTTCTGTACCTGCCATTTGACTATTACATTTTATAGTGTTTCAATTGATTGTTCATTCCCATTTCAAAACAGACTCCAAGCACTTGTCAAAAATATCAAACCAATTTGTTTCTTAGATTAGTTAATGTCTTGACTGCAAAACGGTAAACTACTCAACAAATGTAGCTGCTTGCCACATTTTATGGCTTTCTGTGATTTAAATCATTTAACCTGATGTATGTAGTTAGTTTGAGATATTCAGACTAAGAAGTCTCAACCTTTCTTGTAAAGGTTGAGTGCCCAGCCAGTCAGAAATGAAGCCAAAAATGTTTTAACTACAAAATGGCAAGCAGTAGGAGTCTGGACTCAGGATTAGAGGAGAGGCTGCTGGAAATGTGTAAGGACAAAGTGAGGTAATGTTGAAGTTTAAGAGTTGAAGTTTCTATGTACAGTTGGTTTTTTGGCATAGTTGCTTAAAAAACTCCATAATCCTTGTGTTATCTAGTGGTCTGACAGGAAATGAGACTTCTGCCCCAACTTTTTACAGATTGTACAAGATCTACAATCTAGCTCAGACACCCATGATGTTTTGGCCTCACTTTTCTATAGTGACATGAAACATTGTCACCTTTTTTTTTGTCTTTTGATCAGAGATGAGTGGGCTTCAGAAGAATAGTGTGTGCATTTTCAAATTTTGATATTTCTTCCACTGAATATCTTTCACTTGCAGCTAGTTAGACTTATTGACAGGAAGTCGAAACTCTACAAATGATGAGCATCAGAAACTCATTTGCTCTGGAGCTGATTGGTGGATCGTTTAAAAAAAAAAGTGGTTCTTCAATGATAAGTCTTTGCAATTAGGATGCTAAAAAATTGAGTTTAAACAAAAAAAGATAAGAATGAATGACGATGACTTTAGCATCAACCAGTGAACAGTGTACCTGTTTGTCAGAAGCCCTTGCATAGCTTTAGTTTACTAATTTTTCTAAAATTCAATGCTACCACTCATCTTTCTCCACTGCCTGCTTAAATTCACTAGGTTCCCTTATATGACAAGGTTTATTGTTTAAGCATCCAGTTTCTGTGGTATGTTTCAAAACCGTGTTTGATATTTCAGGCCGCTAATCTCAAGTTGGATTTAGTGCAGTTTTGCTCTATGTTGTCTTGGTCCAAGCCAAAGCTGACTCAGGATTTTATTTCTAGGCCACAGCAATAAGGATATCGGTTAACTTTTGGGGTGGGTTTTTTTTGGTTTAACATCATTCTGTGGTTTGAAAAAGAAAAAAACCCTTCCAAAGATTTTACTGCCAAGTCTTGATTCAATGTTCCATTCGTTACTCACTGTCAAGGGAATAATCCAAACCCTCATTCCATATTAATCTGTAGTATCTGGGAAAAAAACTCAGTTTCTGTAATGCTCTTGTAGTGTATTTAGTCTGGCCTTGGTCTTTTCTCGGTCTTACTCACAACTTACTCTCAACCCCTCGAGTTCTTGTACACTCATGTCTCAGTCTTGACGTGGTGTTCGATTGGTTTTGACTTAACACTAATAAATAGTATTGCTTTTTCCCCACAGGACACAGTGACAGTGTATTTACAATAAATGCACTGCTAATGTATATGTATTTATAATACATACATGAAAAACTTAACTTCAGAGGGACAGCACTGAATGTTAACTTTTGTAGAAGTTAAAATATTTATAGTATTCTATAAGGAATGTCCGGACCTGACAGAAAACATTGCGTTGAAGTCAAGAAGGGAGCGGGAGACGAACGAGCGAAAGAGTTTAGGTGATGGAGCGACAGAGAACAGAAGTGAGGCCATGAAGAAGCCAGGAGGAAGAGAGGGGAGAAGGCAGCCAAGTGGAGAAGTGTGTGTATGTGCGTGCATGTGTGTGTGGCCAGATGGCTCCAGCGTGTGGCGACCAGCCAGAGGAACAGGTGCAGGTCACATGACCAGCCGTTACCACGGAGATGGTGATTGCTCTTGGCGTGAGGATGAAAGGAGAAGGGCCCCAGGGACAGAGAGGGGGCGAGAGACGTAGAGTGAGAGGGAGAGAGAGGGAGCGAGCGAGTGAGCAGGAGCAAAGGAGGGAGGAAGGCAGGCAGAGCGAGAGATCGAGGCATAACAGTAGTGCAGAGGGCAAGACGGAAGAAACACAAGGACATAACAGACATTCTTGTATTTTATTTTCAGAAAACCATCTGACCCCAATGTATAAAATGCATATCAGTACATACTGTTGGTATAAACATTTAAAACATTTTACTAAATAAATGGCACTTTGGAAGAACTTTGACTAGTCCAGTCCTTTTGAATCCAGTTCCAGGTTCACAGAATACTCTGCTTCACCGTTAAACTCCTTGATTTTATAACCAAAGGCTCACAACTACTAAGCTGATAGATAAAACCCTTTTGTTTTTTTTTTTATGGGACTTGTGCTGATTAGTTTTAATTCAATAGGTAACTTAATAGAAGATAAGTGATAGTGGATTTCCGAAGGGGGAATAATCATTTTAAAACGGGGAAAAACATCTGTAAATGGACAACCTGTGACTTTATTAAACTGGATAACTGTTGAGCTGAATATACCTAAAGCAATAAATACTGTCAGAAATGCATAAACCTTGAACTGAACATTAGTGTAACTGTTTTTATTTCTTGAGCTGTTATTTTCCCTCAGCATCAGTAGTTCCAGTTGAGATGTGGGGTATTTTAATGGCAGAAGCAGAGCTTGTCTGACGTCTGTGTACTAAGTTCCCCTTATTGTATAGCCATTATTGGTTAATTTCTTAAGACCGATAGTTTATAAAATCTTGTTGGGACCTATGATTTAGAAAAGTTGCCAAAGTTAAACTAAACAGATAATTGCTGGATCTATCGTCTTTGGGCCAGCATCTTGACTCTAAAATTTGTTGTGAAGTATACACCATTCTTTTACATAAGTTTTGGGGGTTTTTTTTTCAGGAAAATATGAATTGAGACAGCTCAGATATAGGTTATTCAAAAATAAAAACTTATGTAGTTCATTGTAAGATGACCTGTTTGCGGCTCCCTCCCAAACTTAGATTTCAGCTTCTGAGCCCATGATAATTCCTACATGTCACTTCATGTTCCACAAGCTTCCTGCAGAAGAAAAGGGTTTTATGCTCTAGATGAGGTCTGTTAGTCCTTACAGTACCAGACAAAGTTTTGTATCTTCTGCATTGAAACGATCAGATTTTGAGGCCTGTAAGGTTTTGTAATCTCAACATGTGAATTTTCAATGCATCTGTGATATGATAGAGGACAGTATAGATAAGACAGGAAACGAGGACAGTGAAAGAGATAAGACCCTTAATTGAACAAGGGGTTTTGCAGTTCATTGCCAGCTCCCATTATACACTTGATCCATTAGGCAACTGAAGATTTTTCAGGTGTAATTGTATCTTTTGGGTCTAACAAGCAAAAACTTAAACACTTTTTTGTGAAAATGTTTAGGTTTGTGTGTATGCCATGCAGTGCCATTCAAAATGAGAAGCTATTTCAATAAAACACATTAATGTCACCCATAATTATTGTCTGACTATATACTCCCTATTGCTAGTAAAATGATAACATTTTTAAGCATAGTGCCAGGTAGTGTTTATGTGTTTGAGACAGAGGAGGTGTTGAGTGTCCTCTTGCCTTCCTCTCTGGTGCACACACTCACAGACAGAGCCAGCTCCTCTTTTCTTTCCATGCCAGAGATTAGAGGAAGCCTAGGGGCCTCTCAACCCCTCCCGCCTCCTCTCTCTGGGGCCTCTCTCTGAATCTGTCTGTGTCTCTCTCTCTCTTGCGCTTGCTCTCTCTCTCTCGCTCTCTCTCTCTCTCTCTCTGGGCCCCCTCTCTGCCTGTATCTTTCTATCTGCTCCCTCCGCCTCCGTGCAGTCTTTCATCATATTAACCCCCTGTGCGCCAGAGCCTCAGGCACACTAATGACTTCTAAATGGGTAAATCAAACATGGCGACCGCCCTGGGACAGACAGGCACACACACACACACACACACACACACACACACACACACACACACACACACACACACACACACACACA
>JAPTYQ010000010.1:11632813-11667780 GCA_029814465.1 Ostorhinchus cyanosoma
GCGACCGCCCTGGGACAGACAGTCACACACACACACACACACACACACACACACACACACACACACACACACACACACACAGCTTGCAGAGTGAAACTGTAAAAGAGGAAAGACTTTGAGGCATGGTTCTATACTTTTGAGACATTTTTCTTCAAAGACCAATTTTTTGTCCTCTTCTGTTTTTTTACAGCAGTAAGAAGGTGGAGTCAGAGGGTGGGGCTAGCGCTGCTAAGAAGGATTCTAAGAGGAAGAGAGAGTCATCAGTCGGTGATGACGTGGAGGTGAAGTCTCTGCCCCCCTCACCTGCTGAGGAGGAGGATGATGATGGCGTACAGGTATGGGGGGGTGATCACATGGAAAGAAGTATTGCTGTGCTTTTGAGCTTGTCTTACATAGGCCTCTACAAAATCATGGCAACAAAAGCAAAATGCCATAAAAACTTTGCAGATCCCCCAGTGTCAGCTTGTAGAAATAGAAGGAAGGAGTCTACTGTTTGTGTTGTAAACCAGCCCTGTTTACAGACCAAGCACACAGATTCCACTGCCAATTTCACATGATGCATCATCAGCAAATTTTCAGCTGTTGCATGCTTGTTTATGATGGCTTTACAATCAAAATATTTTATTTAATTTAAACCTTTTCCACTCGAGTTTTATTAAATCCCAAAGTCTCTGGACTGAGCAGCACGCCACTGAAACTGATCCTTTTATCTGCAAATGTAATTATGTGGGCCATGTAAACAGAGTAGCATCTGGCTATTAGCTGTATAAAGAGTCAGGGCTCATTTAAATAGGCGCACACCTTAGCAGCAGCATATCCTCTTTAGCCTGTTACAGCAGGTTTTTCTTCCCCACATCCGTATTATTTGGCAACATTTTGAGCACAGCAAATTGGGTGATGTTTTCTTCAAAGTCAATATGGCTAACACAGTGGAGCATATGGAAGAGAATAATGAATAATGAAAATGAAGTCTGTTTCTGGGGAGATGGCCTGCTACAAGACTGTAGTTTCCTCTCTCAATCCCTTTTTAATGTAGTGTAATATTTCACAATAACGTGTTCTGTTCATGGTGTAGGCAGTGTCCTTTTCATTTGCTTTACATTTAATGAATGACTTAATGAAGTGAAAGGGCACAAGTATGGTATGGTTATAAAGGATAAGAGGATTTTATTACAAGCAGTGCCAAGCTGAATTGTACATAGAACCAGAGCATGATGAATAAAGCCTTTTGGTCTGTCTCTGCTTCTGTCCATCAGAAGCGTCGCTCCAGCCGTCAAGTGAAGAGGAAGAGATACACAGAGGATCTGGAGTTCAGGATTTCAGATGACGATGACAGTGGAGATGACTCGCCAACACCGAAGTCTCCATCTTCATCCCAACAACAGGTATGTTCTACTGTTTAATGATAATAACGATGTATATACCTCGGCAGATGGAGGCAATTCTTGTTTAAGACAAAGCAATGTTATCAGGGTTCCTGTCGGGTCTTAAAAAGACTTAAAAGTCTTCAATTTACAAATCAGCATTTAATACCCTTTTAATAAAAGTCTTTAAGTGGTGTGATCTTCATATGGTAGGTCTACAGTTATGTTGCCATATAGTGCCATAAATGTGTTTAGTCTACTCAGTTCCAATCTGACAATTTATACTGCAGTTAGGAACCAATTATCACTAACTTTGCAGCCCCTGATGAGAAAGGGTGGGAGTAAATAAATAAATTTTCCTAAATTCTACAAGTCATGAATTTTTGCCAGTATGGCTATAAATAAGGGATTAAATTCTGCTCTCAGTAGTCTTGCAAAGGTCTTAAAAAGTCTTAGATTTAACTGATAGAAACCTGTAGGAACCCTGTGTTATTCATCAGTGAGTAGCAGCAAACAGACACTTTATGATAAGGAAGAAGTTCCCAAAGATTCTGGTTTTTAATTGTCATTAGTGCTGGTTGTTTGTGTTTTCATGTTGATCTCTTCATCTGTGTTAGTATTTGTTCATATGTTTATTGTTGGTCTTTACGCCTATTTGTCAAACTTACAGTCTCAAGGCTTTTAAGAAATGACACAACGCACACATAATCAGGGTCAAGGTCTGCAGATTGCTTACAGATAGAAGCCATATGTATGCTACAATGTTTGCAATTTGGTTAAATGTAACAATGCCAACATGTGCAAATAACTTTTATCTTCATCTAATCTGCCCGTTGTTCTGTCTATAAATCATACTGAGCTAACATTTTCACTGTATATTAAGTATCAAAAATGACCCTTAACTGACAGGTGGCATTGACCTTTTTGATTTTTTATGTACATATTATTTGATTTAGCATGATAGTGATTTGGTGTCATCAGCTGGATAAATCACATTTCCTCTGTTTTTGCAGGATGTGGCAGAGGCTGAAGGGCCTGTTGTGGAGAAGATCATGGGCATGCGCACCACCAAGAAACAGGTGAGATTCAGGAGACACGCACATAATACACACAGACTGACATGACACACTGGCCCTAGTCATACTTTACGTCATCTGATTAGTCGCTACACAGCTGGCCTTAGCAGATTATACATTCACACACACACGCAGAGTGCAGACAGCGTGCATTCACTTGGTAAGCGGAGACAAGAGTTCTTCAATTTCAGTGTGTGCGCCTAGAGTTGTGTGCGATTAACTGTTTGTGTGTCCGTCTCTGCTCGGCTTTGTTTTAGATGGCTTGTTCTAAAGAAAGCTCATCCCCGAGCCAACACGCGTGCACACACACACAGTCACCAGCCAACTTTCCTTTGCTAGCCAGCTGCCAATGGGTTACTCCCCCACCTACACACACACACACACTCTCACAGCTCCATTCAGAGTTGACCCCGGGCTTGGCGTACAGCCAAAACCACAACGTTAGCTACGCCAGACGCCAAGCTAGCGTTTCCTCAGGCTGTGTGTGTGTGATTGATGATTCATGGCATTACAGTAGTAGTAGCATGGTGGAGGGTGGGTGTGTGTCTGTGTTACAGTAGGAATAGTGAATGGAAGCGAATGCTGCTCTAGAAGTACAGCTAGTGTTTTCGTCTTGAACACACAGAAGTGCACTTATAACATCACGTATCAGTTATAACTCCTCACATTTTCAGATGCTTTTCAATTAATTTTCCTGGAAATGTAATTTTTCCCAAAATTTTATTTAGATGGGGTTTTTTTTTTTGGGGGGGGGGGGGGTTATGTTTCCTTTTTCCTGTATCATAAACTCCTAAAAATGTACACATTTCTTGGCTGAATCCATAATTCTCAATAGACAACATACTGATCAGATGTGAATACAACATTTCTTGGTGTTGCTGTACTGACTTCAAGCAGAGTCGGACTCAGTGTTGACTGACATGTCAGTGTGAAGTTGGTATGCAGGTTTCTTCTGCACCGCTGTTAAGTCAGCCACATGTTTTATAACAATAACAGGTCGCTTCTGCTCTTTCACCACACCATTGCTATATTTGTTGTGATTATTGACCCCTTTTTCTTTCTAGCTTGAGTCTGGGGAGGTGGAGGTGGAGGAGTTCTATGTCAAGTTCAAGGGCTTGTGAGTAACATTTACCCCAGCTCCTTCTGTCCTTCAGTTTGGTTTCATCACTGTAGCCATAATTCTGAAAATCTCTGTCAGCCAGAAAGTCTTTACCGTTGTTTTAGCACAAGCAGACTAATTTATCGATGCCATAAGTATTTTAATAGCACAAAGTTGAAGAAGTACACCGGTATGGTTTGGTTCTTCTACTCTTACATATTTGTGTCCACATTCTATTTGAATAGCAATGTGGACAGATAAAATAACTTTTGCAAATTAAATTTAAAATGCATATTGAATACCCAAATTTATCCTCATGACTTACAAATAAGTGTGGAATGGCTGTTTGAGTCCAGGCCAGACCAAGCTATGGAGGTTACTGTCTTGAAGTGTAAAGTTAAATTATCTGAATTTTACAGTTGTTTATCTAGTTCACCTTTAAAGTTTGTGAAACTTGTAGAAATCCTGTTATGGCGTGACAGATATGAATTTTGCGATGTTTTGTGCCTTTCAGTTCATACCTCCACTGTCGCTGGGCAGACCTGGAGGAACTGGAGAAGGACAAGAGAATACAGCAGAAGGTCAAGAGGTTTAAGGCCAAGCAGCAACTCAACAGCTTCATAACTGAGGTTAGACAAAGATTACCGATATGCACTCACCTGTGGAATAGAGAAGAAATCAGAATGCAAGAAATGGAACATATTAAATTTCTTGGCCGGTTTTAAGCTGTGAACTTGAAATTATGAACCCTCATAAAACCACTGCATGGTTCCAACAATAAAACTTGTCTTTCTTACTCTCCAGATGGATGATGAGCCTTTTAACCCGGACTATGTGGAGGTGGACCGTGTCCTGGACGTTTCAGAGAGCACAGATGAAAACGGAGAGGTGCTTTGATCTCCTCCCATCATCTTTCATGGGTTTGAACTTCTCTCTCTCCACAGACACACTCTAACCAAAATTCCTTCCTGTTTGTGTATGCAGACGGTGACCTTATATTTGGTGAAATGGTGCAGTCTGCCTTACGAAGACTCCACCTGGGAGCTGAAGGCTGACATTGACCAATCCAAGATAGAGGAATATGAACGCATTGCAGAACGCACACCCAACACTAAGAGAGTGGTAAGACCTGTGTGTGTACATGAATGTACTTTGGGTGCTATCTATCTCCCAGACACTTTAAGGAGGAGGCCAGTAGGTGTGTGCATGTGTGTGTTTGTGTGTGTTGGCCTGCTGCCGGCTCCTTCCTTCTTCAGATTTACAGCTCCTTTAACTGCTCTCCACAGGGCCACGTTCTTGTGGTCTTACACACTCACACACACACACACACGCCCTGCTCTTGTGGCCAGGCCAAACCACTAACAGTGTGTTTAATGCTGAACAGAAGCAGCTGACTGGCTGTGGTCTTTGACTGCATCACTCTTTTCTCTCTCCGTGTCCATCTATTTAAGTACTGCCTACTGTTTTTCCTTAAGGACCCTGTTAGAAGTACTCCTTCATACAGAGGCAGGACTTGAAGGCATTTATTTTTAGCTAAAGCAGTAATGTGGCTTCAAGGATGGTCTGTGGGTCCAAAACTGAAATAATGTCCCAGCAAAAAGAAGGAAATTCATTAAAATTCATGCATACATTCCCTAGCTCCAGAGCATGTAATATTTTTCAAAAAATCATACATTGCTGCTTGCAAATCCTCACCTTTTGTTTAGTTCATGTCAACAGTCCTTTAAAACTAAACGTCAGTGTGATGTTTTTACATTTAAAAAATAGGAAATTGCTGTCTTTGAATGAACTGAGCCATTTCATTTGTCCATATCAAGAGGCGATACCTGTTAATACATGTTCTGTATGGTCCCTGAGTTGTTCTCAGAGAAGTGGTAAAAGTGGCTGTATAGAAAAGAAACAAAACCTGTGGAAGAAGAAACCCTGCTGGCTGCAGAGTGGCAGTTCAGTGGGCTCTGCTTAGGCTGCATCTCTGTGGGAGTTGTTGCATTGAGCATGTAATTTCCATCCTCCACTCTGACTGGACAGTTGGGCTGTGTCTGGAATCACATACTGGATACTACACACTGCGTACATATGTGCTGGATATGGCATATTCTGCAGGAGTATACAGGGTAGTATGCTGGAAATGATCATTTTTACTACATAGTGACACTGCTAACCTTATTACTATACATTTTTTTGCTGCAAATAATCATTAGTATAAAAATATTTAGCAGTAATTTAACCATGTCAGTTCTAGGTACTTGCACATGTTGCTTGTCTTCCTTGCAGAGTATGGCTGTTTTTTCCTAACTTTCTCTTAGCAGTATGTCCATATTAATATGTGAATTCTGATCCAAACTCTAGCAGAACAGGTGGCTGTCATTCTCTTATCCCACTAATTGCCACCAGCCATTAGACAAAAAAATGATGGTGATGATATTAGATTGTAAAAAAAATCATAAATGCATAACTCTGATGTCAAAAAAGGGTTCCAAATGCTTTAAGACATTCCACCGTGCAGTTTGAAGCATACTTGAGTCTTAAAACCATCGCCTGTTGAGTCTGCACAGTTTCAAAAGAAAAAAATATGCAGGCATTTTGATTGGTCAGAAACCTAAATATTTTTCAGGTGCTTCAGACAGTTTCCCTGAAGCATGTTTGTTGCTTGAAACTAACTACATTTTTGTGTCTCTAGGATCGGCCTCATACAGCTGACTGGAAAAAGCAGGAGGGGTCCAGGGAATACAGGAACGGCAACGCACTCAGGGAATACCAGCTTGAAGGCCTGAATTGGCTAACCTTCAACTGGTACAACTCGTAAGTCAACATCAACCTTATTTTGTTAGAATGTATCCCTAAAGTCTACTCTGTGACGGCACATGTTATAGCATCCCATATAATAGTCCTAAGTGGGTTTTAAAGTGGACATTAACTGTCCCTGCAGTATCATGTGGCTTCAGTTTGCCCACTGATGTCATCCATACTGTAAATGTAATGATCTGATACCCACGAGAACTCCTTCAAAAAGACATATATTATTTTACATAAATATGTTCGTTCAGTAGCATGCAAGCAGGACTGCACCTCAAGTATGTATAATGTTGAAATCCTGAATATATCATGAGTAATCCAGACCTGGAAAAAATCACAGGAATTCACTTAAATTTCCAAAAATGACAGGAAATGAACAAACAGGTCATTTTCCAGCTATAAAGTAGTTTCCAACTGTGTTGCACATTTGTAGCATTAGATCACTAGAGTGGAAAGCAGACAACCCCACCTCTTTGGAAAATCAGCATTAATAACAGAGGAGGGAAAATCTGTTAGGTCATTGGAGCTAAAGGACTGAATCATGTGAAAATGATGAAATTGAAAGCAGAGCCCCTGTGGGAGAAGAATTTGTGTCCCACCAATACCAGTTTGGTTGCACTGAAAGGGTAATAACTAGTACCTGTTGGTTTTTTTGGTTTTTTTGTTTTTTTTGACTGTCCATGTCATCTGTCCCCAACAGACGTAACTGTATCTTGGCTGATGAGATGGGTCTAGGAAAGACCATCCAATCGATTACATTCCTCTATGAGATTTACATGAAGGGCATTGAGGGGCCGTTCTTGGTCATCGCCCCACTCTCTACCATCCCCAACTGGGAGCGAGAGTTCAGGACCTGGACTGAGCTCAACGCTGTGGTGTACCACGGCAGCCAGGCCAGCCGCAAGACCATCCAGGCTTATGAGATGTACTACAGAGATGCACAGGTAAACAGGGACACCTTGAGTTTCCTTTTTGATCAGAATATTCGGGGACATGTTCAAATGCTTTTTGCATGTTTAAAAAGTTCATGATCTGATGTGTGATGCATGTTGGCAGAAGAAGGATGGAGTTGAAGGTGACTTACTGTAAAGACCAATGTATCTAACATATACTGGCCTTTCTACATCTAGCTGTATGACAGATCTGCTATTTTTTGTCAGTAATGTGAGGTATAAGAGGAATATTGTTCTGTATTATAGAGTTATATTAAAGTTCTATACACATTCATGTAATTAAGTTGATACACAGGAACTACACAGATGTGTATATAAAACTGAACATTTTTAATTGGTACACAGACATCATGTTGAAAGGTCAGTAGACTCCAGAATGGGGAAAATTGTTGTTCATAACTGAGAAATAATATTCATTCATTCATTTTCTGAACACGCTTTATCCTCACTTGGATCACGGGGGTTTTTGGAGGCTATTCCAGCTACTTATGGGCAAAGGCATGAGAAATAATATTGATCATTTTTATATTTGACTCCTCATCAGCATATTAGATCAAATGGCTTATAAATGCAATTGGCAAATTTTGCAAAAATTAAAGTACTTTAGTACTATAATAGAATAGATCATCTGGGATGGCTTAATGTCAAAATGGGAAATTTGCTGGTAAAATCATTTAATAATCTGTAATAAAGTCCAGTTCAATTTATTAGCTATTGTTTGTGCTGTCTGACTGGTGGTTCAGCCTAAACAGTGCACCCTATTGAGTGTGTAAATTAGAAATCAAAGAGGGGGTATGAGACAAAGGAGTTCAAGATGGTCTGACGAGATCTGCACAAGGAATGACGTGCCTCAGGCAACTGTAAAGGTGCAGATGCTTGTCAGCAGATCTGACCGCCTCCTCCCCCTCGGGATCTCCTCAGACAGCTGGGGGTGGATGGCGCTGCTCTGCTGTATAAGCTCTTTAAAGGCCTCGAATTATAACTAGTGTTATAGAGTGTAACTATGCCACAGAGTGAGACTGTGAAGAAAATAAGCTGTAGTAGCAGTGCCCTTGCTCACAGCTTGTTCCTAATCCATACTTGGGTAATCCCCAAGGTCAAAATGAAAGGATGTTGTGTTCTTCACAACATATAGCAGTCTGTCCATATACCTGGATATTTCTGCTTTGCTATGCACTGTTACTGTATAATTTTTGTTAATGTTCCTTAGATACATTGAGACCAACCTATCAATCAGATGGGAACACTGTACATGTCTAATGCATGCACATTTAGAGTCACCACAAGTCTAATTGCCACTGGAGCAATAGGAGGTTTCATCTCTATTTTTCTCATATTATAATGGAGATGGTACCTTCTTATTTTGTACCCAGAGTGGTGAAGACTTATAGGACAATTTTTATGATCTTGCTTGTTTTTTTGTCTTTCACTGTAGGGTAAAGTAATAAAGGGAGCATATCGGTTCCATGCGGTGATAACAACCTTTGAAATGATTCTGGCCGACTGTCCAGAGCTCCGCAGTATCCCCTGGCGCTGCGTGGTGATAGATGAAGCTCACCGCCTCAAAAACCGCAACTGCAAACTACTGGAAGGACTCAAAATGATGGACATGGTGAGTCATTTCAGCCGTGGTCCAGTGGATATGCATTGGGAAACAAATCAGCATGATTTCCTGAAGTTCTGTTTGCGATATTTTGTTTAAACAAGGCCTTTTTCAAAGGGTATGCTGTTTCAGTTAGGAGGACAAATGGATGATTTGCTCCAGTGTTGATGTGTTTGGCACATATACTTGTTGTTTCCTCCTGTTTGGGAGTAAATTCCAGTTGACATCCTGCTTTCCATTTTAGGAACTCTAAATATCTCTTTCCCATCACTTCCTCTGCCTGCAGGAGCACAAAGTTCTCTTGACAGGAACTCCTCTCCAGAACACTGTGGAGGAGCTTTTCAGCTTGCTCAACTTCCTGGAGCCTGAGAGATTCCCATCAGAACAGACATTTATGACTGAATTTGGAGACCTTAAAACTGAAGAACAGGTAATTTACCACCTACATCTTTAAAGTCTCAATAACTCTGAGGTTTTCTTTTCACCCTTGCATTCATAGACTCTGTGAATATTAACACTGCATACATTGTGTGCTTCAGGTTCAGAAATTGCAGGGCATATTGAAACCCATGATGCTGAGAAGACTGAAGGAGGACGTGGAGAAGAACTTGGCTCCCAAGGAGGAGACCATAATAGAGGTGGGACGGTTTCTCTATTAGAGTTTACTTCTGTAACATTTTGCATTCATCTTCAGCCCCTCTGGGTCACTTTTAATGATGTCATTATAAGGTTTACCCTACTGGGCCCATTTTAGTGAAGTGTAAAAATAACAAAGACAAAAGCTGTCAGGAATTGTGGGAATAGAGCAGAAAGTCTAATTTTCTATGCTGTTGTTGCAGGTGGAACTCACCAACATCCAGAAGAAATACTACCGGGCCATTCTCGAGAAGAACTTCTCCTTCCTCTCCAAAGGAGGTGCAGGAGGAGGTGGTGGTGGTGGTGGGAGTGCCAGTGTCCCAAACCTCCTCAACACCATGATGGAACTGAGGAAATGCTGCAACCACCCCTACCTCATCACTGGTATACACACAAATCTTACCAAAATCCATCATACTAATCATTTATCTGTGTTCATATTTTGTCCACTGACATTATTTGATTTGTCTTCATCCAGGAGCTGAAGAGAAGATTGCAGAGGAATTTAGAGAGGCCCACAGTGGTGGAGCTGACATGCCTGACATGGCCCTCCAGGCAATGATCCAGGCTGCCGGTAAGCTGGTACTCATTGACAAATTGCTGCCCAAACTGAAGGCTGGCGGACACCGTGTGCTGGTTTTCAGTCAGATGGTCCGCTGCCTCGACATCTTGGAGGACTACCTCATCCAGAAACGGTGAGAGTAAATGAAAACGCATCAATGCTTCCCTAATTGGTGCAAATTCAATCTGATATTTATAAGTGCAACCTCCCACAATGTGTTCCAGATATCCCTATGAACGAATAGATGGCAGGGTCCGTGGTAACCTGCGACAGGCTGCCATTGACCGGTTCTCCAGACCAGACTCAGATCGATTTGTCTTCCTGCTTTGTACGAGAGCTGGAGGACTCGGTATCAACCTGACTGCAGCAGACACCTGTATCATCTTTGATTCAGACTGGAACCCTCAGAATGACCTGCAGGTACACAGTGAACCAGGAAATTACCACCACTGCAAAGTACAAACATCGCAATTCAGAATTAATGTTATCGTTAACTAAGCATTTAACCCAAATGCTTAAGGAAATGATTACATAATTATTTGGTGAGGAGCTTTAATATTGTCCTCAATTATAAACATAGCAAAGACCTAAGCTGCAACTGACGAGACAAAACCAGAATTATATCCCAAAGAACCACAGCTGTTTTAAAATTACAGCAAAAATATGGCACACGAAGCTTCACCTGTGCAGTGCCTCCAACTTAAGAGCATCTCCGTCAGCTTCAGGGTGGCCAAGTTAACATTCAGTATGTTTGTTTTAATGACGTCTTGCCACATTTAGCTGCGGTTTACTGGACCATAATATAGTGTTGTAACCTCACATCTCCAGCTGAATATACAGAGTGAACATAAATGTCAGAGGAGCTTGAATTTACTTTGGGATAGTGCTTTGAATGTTTATATCTGTCCTCCACCAGGCTCAGGCGAGATGTCATCGTATTGGCCAGTCCAAGGCAGTGAAGATCTACCGTCTGATCACCAGGAACAGCTACGAGAGGGAGATGTTCGACAAAGCCAGTCTGAAGCTCGGACTCGACAAGGCTGTCCTGCAGAGCATGAGTGGGCGGGAGAATGCCAACAGTGGGGTGAGACATTCACAAAGACACTGCTTGATATTTGTCTATTAAAAGGACTATGAGCAAAGGATGGTAACATCAAAAATCCAGTAAGGCTAAGGACAATGTCCAAATGCAGGAGTTGCTTTTGTGATTAACATAAAATGCATTGCAACATAAAGAGCATTATATAAATTAAGTGTTGTGGTGCTGGAGATAGCATACAAATCATTCTCAAGATTCTGTGAAATATGCTTTGCTTTTGTTTAATGAGGGCCTTCATATTGTAATTGCAATACATGTGAAAATAATCCAACCATCCATTATCTTCCACTTATCCGGGGCTGGGTCGCAGGGGCAACAGTCTAAGCAGGGATGCCCAGACTTCCCTCTCCCCAGACACCTCCTCCAGCTCTTCCGGGGGGAAAATAATCACAGTATTTAAATTCAACTGCTGCTGTCTGTCTAGTGAAATCTTCTGATTCCTGTTTTTTTTTCATCTTTCTCTGCTGCAGGTCCAACAGTTGTCCAAGAAGGAGATCGAGGACCTGCTGAGAAAGGGAGCATATGGAGCACTGATGGATGAAGAAGACGAAGGCTCTAAGTTCTGTGAGGAAGACATTGACCAGATTCTCCAAAGACGCACTCACACCATCACCATAGAGTCTGAGGGCAAGGGCTCCACCTTTGCTAAAGTAAGAGTTCAGTTCAAATGCTAAAGAAAAGCTGTGGCTGAGTTTCATACTGCTGTATCATATGTGTAGGCATATGTACATCATCACCTGGTGTTTATTTAAATGTCCTCTCTTTGCAGGCTAGCTTTGTTGCAACAGGCAACAGAACAGACATTTCTCTTGAGGATCCAGACTTCTGGCAGAAATGGGCGAAGAAGGCAGAACTGGACCTGGACGCCATTAATGGACGGGTACAAACCACACACAAGTTGTTCATACAAACAGCAAATATATCATTGCACACAGTTGGTCGTGTCCCCTTATGGAATGACTGCTAGCAGTAGTAATTAGTCCAGCTAAGCCATCAGCACCAGCTAGGTAGAGGAAAGTGAGACAGACTGAGAGAGAGACAGAGCAGGAGGGAAGGGGAGAGAGAGAGATTAATATTGACAGTTGGGAATCTCCTCTCTTCCTTAATTACCCATGTTTCCCTGCTCTCGTGTGTGTGTTTGAGCGAGGGAGAGTAAGCTGCTTAGCTCCACTTAACAGAGCGCAGATGCCTGGAGGGTACAGAGATATCACTTAGGCTAGTGCTCACACACACAGAAACATGAGCTAAGTCATCGGCATTGTACACGTTTTCACACACACACTGAGCGCTCTGCTACCAGGCATCTTTATTTTCTAGCTCTCCTCTACACACTCACTTTTTTCTGCTCTCTTATTGTGTATTTGTCCCTCCTGATTTCTTCCTCGCCCCTCTGTGGCTGCCTCTCTTTGGAGAGCCCTCCACTGGAACACTTAATCCAGCTCTACGAGCTTGAATACGCTCCACTCAGGCAGCTCCCCTGGGATTTCTTATTGTGTGATGTTAAAATGGAAATGACTGCAGCTCTCTGTGATAATTGTGGAACTAACTACTGCCCTGTTTGCGCATATTAATGGGATTGCAAGCAAAAAAATCAAATTAATGGAACAAAAATGTAATTCATTAGACAACATAATTAATGCCAGTTTATATTTGAGCTGGGCAGCAATTTTCTCAGCATCAGGAGTGAAGCATGGGGCCAAATATCCAATTAATCAGATTTTGTACCTAAGATGCCATGTATTCACAGGGTCTGCAGGAGTCATCCAAGTCAGAATAAGCAGGAAATCTACAAATGAGCCTCTTTGTATGACTAAAGCAGAAGGTGCTTTGCATATTGTTTCACACAGACGTTGCTTTAGATGGTGGATTTTAGGCCATCTGTAGATTAAACCAGGTGTTGTGAAGAGGAAAACATGAAAGTAGGGTAGAACATTTAGACTCTGAAGAGTACAGTGAGTTAATGTTTTCATTGTTTTTCTCCAGAACACACTGGTGATTGACACACCTAGGGTGAGAAAGCAGACACGCCACTACAGCAGCGTCAAAGAGGATGAGATGCTGGAGTTTTCTGAGCTGGAAAGTGACGATGATGAACACAGCAAACCCTCAACCAAACCTCGACGGCCCCAGGACAAAACCCAGGGCTACCCCCGATCTGAGTGCTTCAGAGTGGAGAAGAACCTTCTCGTCTACGGGTCAGTCACAATTCACTCGTTTAAAAAATAAAAACAGCAAATGATGCACCTAACTGCTTTTAAAAACAAACATATTTGCATGGAATATTGTCTGACTTCTCTTGTAAAAAAAACAAAAACATCCTTTAAAGACACAAATACTGTACAGAATGCTGGACGCACAGAGGCAAACTGACACGCTTACCAGAGTTAGTGATTATCGGCCAAGCCCATCCATTTTCATGGCTGACTTGGCGTGGCTGTGTGTATGCGTGTCTGTAAGAAAGAACAGTGGTGCTAGTGAGATGTCAGCGTTGTTATTGTTCCAGTCTAGTCTTGTGGCCTGAGGCTGTAGGACACAAAAACACACTGTCTGACTGGGCCTGTCCTCTCTGTTCAGTGCTCTGTTGTCTTTTCCCATCATCCATTGCTCTCTGTAACTCATTCACCCACCATTTTACCCATTCTACCCCTTTTGCAACCAAAAGAAAAAGAGAACCATTAGACTTTTTCACATGGTTGAGTGAATATTGGGGAGCAGTGGTGGAAAAATCTGAGTGACGAACAAGACAGTTTGAGGGAAGCTGCCCACCACATCAGCCTTGAGGGCAGTTTGGTCTCAGGGTTGGGGGAGTTTGGCTGTGATCCATGGACACACACCCACACAGAGGGGCGCCTGTGTGCCACTCGTTAGGATGCCAGTAACGGTTAAGTCATCAGACTGGTAAAGTGTATAATGAGACCAGCACTCACTAATGTGTGGTTGTGTACGTGATGGGTATTGGTATGATGTGGGGTTGTGTATATATTCATGAAGAATCAGGGTCATGAATACAGTGCAGCACAGAATTGCACATTAAATTAAAGAAGGATTTCTCTGTTGCAGACTTTAGCATATTTAAGATTCCTCCATGATTTAAGACATTTATTAGACTTTTGTATTGTGGTATGCTTTGTGATAATGTTCCCATTCGCATAAGCATTATTCATAGAAATTTATGAAACGGCCTATGATATAATAAAACTGATAAACATCAGCCACTGTCTGATGAAATGTCATCTTATTGGCCACAAGATTGTCTGTAAATATGGCCGATAATGTGCAATACTAATGTTTTGCCGATATATCTGTACGTCCCTGTTTTTAAACCCCAACTGTAGATAAATGCACGTGCAGGTCCCTCAGTTTAGATTGCATTAAAGTTGGGTTTTATTACTCTAATTTTACATATATGGCAGTGTATTTCCTAAAATTTTATTAAATATGACCTTTCTTATAGTGTCATATGGAATCATAACTTGTGTATCATGTTGTAGATCATATCTGCCAATTTTTGCCAATAAATAGCCCTAGAAATATCACTGTGTATAAGACTTTTGTGTCAGTATATCATGTGAACCTTGCATTGTGGTAATAAAAAAAAATGTTTCCAACCTGAAAAGATGAACGTTACCTGTAGTGTATGTTAAAGTACTTGCATGACCAACCAGAGACGTTTTAATGTTTATGTTGTCTGTTAAGTAGTTGAACATCTCTATGCCGCTAAAGACAGTCTTTACAAAGTTTATTGCGGTCTAGTCATTCTGTATTCTGTTAGAGGTTGGGTTTATCAAATACTGACAGGCCTGTCTCTCTTCAGTTGGGGTAGGTGGAGTGACATCCTGTCTCATGGTCGCTTCAAGCGCCCCCTGAAGGAGGCAGATGTGGAAACAATCTGCCGAGCCCTTCTGGCGTACTGCCTGCTGCATTACCGTGGAGACGAGAACATCAAAAGTTTCATCTGGGACCTGATCACCCCGAGTGAAGACGGGACAACCAAGACACTGACCAACCACTCTGGTAATGCACACAAGAACACACAGAAGAGAAAACTATGATGCTCTTGAATGAAGATAAAGTTCATGATGCTATTCTTAATAGAGATGAGGGGATGGGGAATATGGCTCATTATAAAAATATGAATCTTTACAAACATTGTTTCTGTTAACACATTTACCTGACCAGAGGTAACCAAACACCTCTCTACTGCCATCTCTCTAGGTCTTTCTACCCCAGTCCCCCGAGGCAGGAAGGGCAAGAAGGGGAAGCTTCCAGCCCCTCCTCCACAGACGCCACGTGCTGATTGGCTGGCCAGCTGCAATCCTGACCACTTGCTGCAAGAGGATAGCTACAAGAGACATCTGAAACATCACTGTAACAAGTAGGGCTTTTCTCCTCTTCTTCACTCTCACAGATATCGGCAGACTTTCTTATGATCTGAAGTTCATATGATTTCTATGTTAGACATTTTGCAGTTTTGATATGCTGTTTGAAAAAAAAAAAACCAAACAACTAAAACTAAAATATATAGATTTAAGAGTTTGACATATTTATGTAGTGGCAGCCTTTCTGCAGCAGAGGAAGTAAACGAGTACTTGAAAATGGATGCAAACAATTCACACAGGGGTCCTGACTGGTTGATTTTGCAGACTGTATTACTACACTCTGAATAATTTGGACAATATTATACTACAGGAAGAAGTAACATATTGGCAAAAGCTATGTAAAATATATGCTGGTAACAATAAAATAAATATTTTCCGCTGGTCCGGAAAGCGCTCAAGTGTAAAATTCAACAGTCTGATTTTAATATGTCTTAAATATGATGCCAAATCCTATGATCACTTAACTTTGGTATTTTGGGAGAAATTTGACCTGTTCAATCGCACTGTAACCACAAAACAAAACTTACTTGAACCACTAAGCAGTAATGCAAACTGTGGAGTCAGTTTGTGTGTGGGCGGTGGTGAAAATCTGGTGTTTCCTCTCCTTAAAAATATCTACTTCTAGAAGTGAAATTCTTCTTGTTAACATTACTTCAAAATTGGTAACTGTCTCACCTAATGCAAGAAAACTGGTATTGTATTTTTCATCACTTTGGAGATAAAACAGGTCTTGAATTACATTCATGATGGTCTGAAAAAGGTCTTAAATTGAACCCTGACAGACATACGATTATGACCCTTAGTTATTTTCCTTTTGAGAAAATAGGAGTTTATCCAAACTTTCGACCTGTAGCATGTCTGAATGTGTATTATATATATATGAAAGGCACAGCTAGCTGTGTCTTTAGGGCAGTAAACCCCATCTAATTCAACCCTTCCTCCAAACACACAAACACACTCTTCCTCAATGCTTTTGGTCGGTGGTCAGCCCTGTCCTGTTGTCAGGGAGATATGCTTCCTTGCCCTCCAGATTCAATTCCAAGATTTTTTTTTCATCATCTTGAGGTGTGGGGGGTGGGGGGGTTTGTTTGTTTGCGTGTATGTGTGTGTGTGGCTGTGTGCCAGGCCAGGTGCTAGGCAGGCAGACCTGTTGGAAGTGGGTGAAAGACGCACACAAACACACATACACACACTTGGGGGTGATTATGTGGTGCCATCTGCTAGGCTGGAGCACAGCGTTGTGTGGCTAATCAGGCCTGGCACATTGATGGATGAGCACACACAGTCTGCCAACAAACACACACACACCAAAACTTGTGATGCCATTGATGCACAAACACACACACATACACACACTGCCGAATGAGTTGCAAATGACTGTCTTTCCACCCCTCCCCCGATCTTTCTCTCTGCCTCTCCAAACTTTCTGTTCTCTCCCTTCCATCACAGCTCACTCTCTTTTCAATTCTTTTTCCCCCTGCTCCTCCCACTCATCTCCTCCTCCCCAACCCCCTTCTCCTCCTCCTCCTCAATCTCCATCTTCTGCTCCAAACAGCGTTATTGGCATTAAATCCCAGTGACAAATCTGGTGACAAATGTTTACAGTGAAGCAGATCTCCCAGTTAGCAGTATTTCCAATGTCAAGAGATCAGACCTGACTCTTGTGTTGTGAGCTGTTACTCTATGCATTCTGTCAAATAAAGTGTTACCATAAAAGCAAAATCCAACCTGTTTTCCATTTTAACCAATGTCAAAAATATTGGTTGTGTATTATGATTGAAAGTATGCTGAAAACCTTTGCTGTAATCTTGTCTGTATCAAGCTACATCACTAACATCCGTCTGTTTCCCCAGGGTGTTGCTGCGGGTGAGGATGCTCTACTATCTGAGACAGGAGGTCATAGGCGACCAAGCTGAACGCATCCTGGAAGGCGCTGACTCCAGGTTAGAGGAGTCTGTGTATTTGTTGTTTGTGTTTTAATTTGTTAACCACCTGTTCTAATGTCAGCTCTTTGCTTCAATCCAAACCTGTTGCTGCTCAAACTGATGAGTTGGTTCCTGTCATTTTTTTGGTAAAGCCTCCTCTGGCTCTGCAAGTTGTTAGTTAATCCCAGAACTTCCTCATATGAATTGATTTGTCAGACCTTCATGCCTGACTCCAGTTTAAGATATAAGCGTCATTTGTAGACTACAAGATTCCTGGTGTCTGCAGTAGTTAATGAAAAGGCTTTCATGAGCTGGATTACTTATGAGCATGTGTTGAGAGATGGATATTTCTATGAATGTCATGAATTATTACTGGAGTATATTTTTGTCTGTTCTACTGGCCTCTTTGGCAGGTTTTCTCCTATTCTGACAGATACAACACTCAGCGGTATGACATTATCTGGGGAAAATTAGCTTTTTATTGCAGTTTTGACCCATTTAGAAGCTTTTTTTTGCATTTTGACATGCTATTGCTTATTAGCATTTTGCACACGCCGTCACTGAGCAGTTTGAACCTTAGCTATACTGCTCACCGTGACTCTCCCCTTCATCTCTTTTTGACAACTCCTTCACAGTACCTTTTCCTCCGTCGCACCACACTTTCTTGCCATCTGTCCATCTCTCTCCCTCTCCACGGTGCACTTTAGTCTCTCATGTCCCATCCCCCTCTCACCACCCTTTCACCCAGATGTGAATGCATTTATAATGTGCAGCACGTGCACTTCATGCTGATCTCTCCCACTCCATCCACTCTCCAGTCTCTCCCTCCCCCCACTCAATGGCTACTGTGGCAGACCCCTGTATGTGTGTGTGTGTGTGTGTCAGCGCGTGCCAGACGTGAGCATACGGGGTGCCATCGTGCCAACATATGCCAGGGGGATTTAGCATGCCAGTCTTGGCGCGCACGCGTATCTGTGTGTTGCCAAGGCCGGGCATGCTGCTGTTTGCAGAGATAAGGGACTGTTTCCCTGGTTCCTTCTCTCCTCCTGTCACCCTCTGTCTCTGCTTCCATTGTGCATTGTACTCTCCTCTCCATAACTAGCTGCAAACACAATTTCTGCCTCCTTCTTTTCATAATGGAGGATTTGCTTCTTTTTTTTTTTGTCCAAAAACCTAAAATCCAGCCTAAAAACACATTTCTCGTCAAAACCATTTTCCATTTGTCATTAACATTCATGAAGAATTTTGTTCTTAACCAAATACTTAGTTTTAGATTGACTCTTGTTATTTTACAGCCATGCCAACAAGCTGAGAGTTGGGCTCAGGTGCAGTGAAATGGGTGGGGGGGGGGGAGGTCACTTTGGTCTTATAGCTACTTGAAGCTTTCAGTTATGTTAGTTAAAGGCTCCAGAGGAACTGGATGTTGTACTGTCGATGTATACTGACTGTTCCCCTTAATGCATTTCCTTTTTCTTAAGTTTGTTACTCTGGTGTCACTTCAGAATAGAGCGTCAGGGTGTTACTTAAAAAGGAAGTTTACAAACTCAAATACTTGATGCAAGAAGGAAGGAAGCATGTGATTAAGTATTAGTCAATGTTAAATCAAACCTCTGGTCCCCAGATTTAGAAATCTGACTGGAACATTTCAGATTGTTAAATTTAAGTATTGAAATTAGATGGTTATTGACCTGTCTAATTATTAGAGTAATGGTGAGAATGAGGATCAGTGCTTCCAAAAATCAAATAATTTTTAGTCACATTAAGTATAGTCATTGCTGAATTGATAATGCTGATATTTCACTGAACATTATACTGTCCAAGATGTCTAAATTGTTCCTCAAACCTTTTCGTCATATGATGAAGACTTATAAGACTTTTTCCTCATGAAAATTTTGATTGACTATTTAGGGGCTACTTTCATTTTAGCAGAATAACACATGGCATAGAGACATAATGCCCAGTCAGAAATAGAATGATCAGCATTAAGTTTATCACTGATATGTGATTTATTTCTCCCACAGTGAGCTGGATATCTGGATTCCCCAGCCCTTCCATGCTGAGGTCCCAGCTGACTGGTGGGACAGCGAAGCCGACAAGTCGCTGCTCATCGGCGTCTTCAAACACGGTAAGAAACACACCACAGCTCCTAGTATACGCACGGTGTCACACGTCTGCTATAGTGAATACAAAAACTGAACATCACACAGATAACATGTCAGCACCTTCACACATGTTACACCCGCAGCTATACTCCAGCAGCTTCCAGCACGCAAACAGTCACACACGCAACTAAACCGGGTTAGTGCGCACACACAAATGCATCCCACCTACTTCTGCTGCCACCAGTTGATTGGTGTTGCTATGGCGATCGTGGTACGCAGCTGGGATGCTCGGCATGCTGAGGGAAGTGTGATTGATGGCTGGCAATGGAGGAGTTGGTGTGTATGTGTGTTTGTGTTGGTGTGTTACAGGTGTTAATGTCATGAATAAAGCTAGAATAACAAAAACAAAAATCTTGTTTCTTTTAACCGTTTACCTCATTATTTGGATCCCCAATTTTAAAAAAAATTGTAAATTGCCTTAATCTCCAAGTGACCCACCTTTGGGTGCTCACTGGGCGCCTGAATGTGACTCAGACCGACGGGGCCGGGCGTCATGTGTGCTGCAGATGAAGACCCTCATTCATATTAATTTGGCCTAATTGTCATAATTTTTCCATCAATGCCACCCTCTATGATTCAATTAGGACACACACACACACAGACACACACGGAGGAATACAAAAGGGCTCACCCATAGTTAATCATAATCCTCATTCACTTGGGAGGCCCTTGAGGGGGACTAACACACACATATACACACACAGTCAGCCTTGCAGACACACACAGCCACACAAAACAATGCGTCACACACAGAAGAGTTATGGCCTATAAAGGCCTCGATGATTAACGTTTGGCTGCGGGCACAGAGCTGTGTGTGATGCCTGGTGTGTATGAGTGGGTGTGACACAGGAGGTTAGGAACAATGCGTCACATCTTTCCTAATTGAAATGTGATTTAGAGGAAGAAGGTGGAAGGGATGAATGAAAGGTTGAAGACAAGGTCCTGTGGTTGTGTTATGGCGGCCCTCCTGTCATCTCCCACCTCCCCTTTTTCTCTCTGCTTTTTTCCCCCTTCCTCTATCCCTCCTAATCTCACCTGCTCTCTGTATTTTCCTTTCATTTCTTCCATTTTCCCCTTTTCTCCTTCCCGATGTGTCTCAGTAGGATCTGCACATTCTAATCTGTTCTGCCTGAATGCCTCTAACGGACAAACACACACACACACACACACAATTCCTCACACCCACTAGCTCACTTTCACAGACGCCATGACACACTCACTTTTCCCTCCACATCCTCCCTTGCTTCCCCCCCATCCTCTCCCTCTCTGACACAAATGAGCACCTGCAGGCTCACTTGGATAGACGTGCACACACTATTACATGCACATGCTGAACGCTGGCAAGTATACATACACAGAAACAAACACACACACACACACACACACACACACACACACACACACACAGAGACTGTCTGTGTTGTCAGCAGCTGGCTCCTGGGGTCTGCCCTTCTGCTGCTGTTTTTGTCTGTCCCTTCATTTTAATATGGATGCTGTGTGTGTGCGTGTGTGTGTGTGTGTGTGTGTGTGTGTGTTGGACTGTATACCATTATTTCTGTCGAGGAGTGAGCTAGAAAGCACAACTTTTTTTTTCTGGGCCCTCTCTTTATGAGTTGTGTTGACCAGCAGTACTTTGGTCTCTGCCACTTTCACTACTCAGCTTCACCAGGGATTATTGACATGTCCAAAGTCAATCCATTATTATTGAGGGTTATTTTTGTGAGAGAGTGTATGTACATAGAAAAAAAATAATCAAAAGAGTCACTAGCAGCAAAGTCTTTGTAATCTGAGGAAGTAATTTTCTTTGTAAGACAGACATGCCTTGTGTATATTAGTCCTAAAAATGTGTATGCAATGTCAAGTAAGGCAAATAAACTTGGACACATGGTACAGTGTGACTGTTGCACATGAGCACATTGTTACAGTGATATATTGTGCAATCCTCCATGAGCAGTAAATAGAGATTTGGTACACTCAACATTTTGAGTCATAACTGTCATCTGTAGAGTCACGCAATGAATTGCATGTGAAGAGTACATTTCATAATCACCATTTACAATGTTTGATAGGTTACTTTAAATTGACTGTACAGGCTAAAATAAATTGTCGTAAAATACTGATCTGTGTATTGGACTCTATTTTGAGTAGTGAGTGATTTCAGAAGCAACCTAATGATCACTCTCATTTTTCTAAAAGTTGCCCCAACTGACAGAAAGAAAACCTAGGTCACAATTTGTTTGAGTAACATTGTGTAGCAAAAAGGCAGACTCTTGACCTTGGCAGAGGTCTGTGCTCTCTGAGTTCCCCTCTAGTCACTAATTGGTTTCGGATTAAATTCAAGTATAATCTCTAGACTCCCAGCACTGGATCCCACTTTACATTTCAGTTCCTCTTTCTCTCCAGGCTATGAGAAATACAATTCAATGCGAGCAGACCCTGCCTTGTGTTTCTTGGAGCGAGTGGGCATGCCGGACGCCAAGGCTATCGCCGCTGAGCAGAGGGGCACTGACATGATGGCAGATGGCGTCGAGGGGTAAGAGAGCAGGCATCACTGACCAGAAAACAGCTTTTCCACTCCTTCTCTCATTTAGTATTTCTGTTTTAAATCTGGTCTCAGATTGTGACAACTTCGCCTGTCTTTATTCTTGATTTTTCCAGTCAGTTATTTTTTAAATTGACAATTGCAGTCTAGGCACATAGAAATAAAAGATTTGAAATAAATAAATATAACTCATCTTTCTTTGTTTATCTGATGATGTTGATGTAAATATTGTATGTTATAACCGTTTGGCCTTACAGTGTTTAGGTGTCAATACTCTGTCCCTGTGAAATGAGAATTTTCCCCCCTCTGCCTGTGTCCTTAAACTTGCTACAGTGAGGATGAGGATCCAGAATACAAACCTCTCCGGATGCCTTTTAAAGATGACATGGATGATTTTACCAACTCCCCTCTGGATGACAAGGACGACACTGCAGAGGGCGAGACTGAAGGTAAATTTACACTGGAAAGAGGATGTGGTAAATGACACACCAAGGTCCAACAGAAAGGATACAATTAATTTAGACATAAAAATAATTGTGTGCAGAGTTCTGTAAACAAGCTGCTCCAAATAAAAGTTTTTAATGCTTTTAAGAAAAAATACTGTCTGTACATTTGTACTAAAAACATTCAGTTAACATTGAGGCAGCCATCAGCACAAGACAAAAATCAAATAAAGGAATGGAATTTGGCTCATTAGTTTTAAACTGTTTATAATTCTTCTCATTCTCAATCTTTTCTTGCATCTTGCAGCTAAATCAGGTGAAAATGGACAAAGTGCGGCCCCAGGGGGTGGCGCATCTGGCTCCAATGAGCGTCTCTATTGGCCCGCTGCCTCAGCATTGACTGCTCGTCTGCGTCGTCTGATCACGGCGTACCAGCGCTCCAATCGCAGAGAGCAGCTCCGCCAGGAGGCCCTCAACCGGCCCGATGGCCGGCGCCGTCGACGCAGGGATTTCATGCCTTCTATCACTATGGTTACGGAGGCCGGAGGAGGAGCAGCTTACATCCAAGATGGCGCAGGTGTTTTCATGGCTGAAGGAAGCCCATACCTGGCCAAGGGAAGCGCTTACTTTGCCAAAGGTGGTCAGTTCATACCTGAGGCATCACCAGTGATGACGGCCAGTTCTCTAATGGCTGATGGAGCAATGTACTACAAGGAGCGAAGACAAAGGTGGGGCTGTGTAAAGAAGCTAGGATTTAATCCCAAACCTTCTCTTTATTGTTTCAGCAGGAGATTTGTTGTCTTATTAATTTTCATTTTTCTTAACTTTCTTTTTCCCAGATACTTGAATAGAAATTGATCACTGTGTCATCAGAGCAGAGCATGCACCAAAGATGTGACACAAAAATTGTTTAGACTGACATCAGTGCGTTATTTCTTTAGTCATGAACTGTCTTCATATTTTATCACCTTTTTGTGGTAGTTAAACCTTGCCTTTTCTCTTTTCAGATGGACTCGTCGTGAGGAAGCAGACTTCTACCGTGTTGTGTCGACCTTTGGAGTTGTCTTTGACACAGAGCGTCAGAAGTTTGATTGGACACAGTTCAGGGCTTTTGCCAGGCTGGACAAGAAAACAGATGAAAGCCTGGAGAAATATTACTACTCTTTCATTGCCATGTGTAAACGAGTGTGCAGAATGCAGGTCAAGACCGATTCGGGTAGGTCGAGTAAACACTACTCGCTCATTACCTCATGTTTGACTCTAGTTGTTTATCCATTTTAATAGTTCATTTGTTGCTCTGTGATATACTTATTTTCGGCCTTGTTCCTCAGCTGAACTCCCAGACCCAACCCTGATCATCGACCCCATCACAGAGGAGCGTGCCTCTCGCACACTGTACCGCATTGAGCTGCTCCGTCGCATACGGGAACAAGTCCTTCCCCATCCACTGCTTTCTGAACGCCTCAAGCTCTGTCAGCCTTCACCAGATCTCCCCGAGTGGTGGGAATGTGGCCGCCATGACAGAGACCTCCTCTTGGGGGCTTCTAAGCATGGTGTGAGCCGAACAGATTATCACATCTTAAACGACCCCACCTTAGCCTTTTTGGAATCCCACCAGCGTTTCACCAGCCAACGAGGTGCAGGCTTCACCATGGGACCCCAGGGAGACGTCACCAAAGCAGTGATGGAAAGCACCCCTGCACCCGTTCTCACTCCTGCAGAGCTGGCAAGTGCTGCAGCTGCTGCCAAAGAGGCTATTAATGCAGAGAAGGAGGAAACAGAAGTTACAGAGGTGAAGACTGAGGAACCGAAAGCAGAGGTGGAGGTGAAGATGGAGACTGAGCCAGCCAATGACATTCCATGTACCAAGACTGAAACCCCCGATGAAAAGAAAGAAAATGAGGGAGAAGTTGGAGAAGGGAAAGATGAAACTGCTGCTTCACCAAAGGTGGAGGTCAAAACTGAGGGGGAGGCCAAGCTCAAAGTAGAAAAGGTTGAGATGGAAGAGCTGAAAGAAGAGCAGAGTGAAGGACAAGACAAGACTCCAGCTTTGGCAAATGATCAAGACAAAGAACCGAAGAGCGTGACTCCTGTTGACTCTCTCGGGGACCAAAAGGAGACGAGCACTGATCTCCAAGAGCAGCCTGACTCCTCTCCGAAAGCACAATCAGACTTGAAGACACCAGAGGAGGACGAAGGAGAGGAGAGGGATAATGCCAAATCTCCTAAATCTCCAAAGTCTGCTGACATAGAGAAGAGCCCAGAGGAGGAAGAGGAGGAGAGGATGGATGAAGATGACAAATCTGAAAAATCCTCTCAGGCTGAAGGTAAAGTGGAAATCTCATTTAAACCTTTCTTCACCAAGACTTTCAATTCTGCAACATATGAAGACAATTCTTTCTCTTACACCTTGCTTTGTGTCTTATTTTTTATCCCAATATCTTCTCTTAACCTGTTTACCTGTCCTGGTTGTCGTGCCATGTCTTTGCTGACCCTCACTCGGTCACATGCCTATTTCTGGGGTTTCCCCTCATGACTTGGCAGTGTTTTAATGAGTATTAGTTCCAGGGGCGAGAGAATAAAATGAGTTTGGATCCCTTGATAACTATTTGGGAACCCTTCTTAATTAAGTTTCAACGTGACTTTCTTTCTCCCTGTACAGCGAGTGCTGCATCTGAGCAGAAGAACTTTGATGAGGAAAGCATAGCATCTTTGAGCACATCAGCCCGAGACGAAACTAGAGATGGCTTTTGCCCAGACGACCTACCTGAAACTTCTGCACTGCAGGTCTTACAGGATCGCACCTTCGCCTTTTCATTTTGGCCTAAGGTGAGTGTTGAATATAGGCCATCTGGCATTGCTATCTCCCTACCTGTGCCACAGTCTGTCCTGTGGAAAACTCCACATTTTCCTCCACTTCAGTATTTTTTGATCATTCGTTTTATTTTGAATCTTAGAAATACTGTCAAAATTTACATGGGTTGTTATAATCTTAACAACTCTGAAATCTAATAATCAGAATTTTAGGCTTTACAGTATGTCGTTTACATTACGACAGACCTTTAAAGATTAGATTATGACATTCTAAAGTTGCTGTGGAGTGTGTTTTTGGGAGGAATATGGATTGATCACACTGTAAAAAAAAAAAAAAATGAAAAAAAAATCTACAAAACAGTCAAGGACCCAATAACAGCAGCACCCAGACTTAACCAGGTTTTAATGCAAATCATATTAACACAGAACTTTGAGAACAGTCCATCATCTTGTCTCCTTTTCCGTTCCCTGTCCTCAGGACCGAGTGATGATCAACAGGATGGATAACATCTGTGAAGCCGTCCTGAAAGGCAAGTGGCCTGTCAACAGACGCCACATCTTCGACTTCCCCAGCAACCTGTTGCCAGGACACGGCTCCGCTGTAGCTGCGCCGGCTGTATCCACGGCGACTGAGAGTCCGCTGCAGAGGCGGAGCTTGGCCGAGCTAGCGATGGCGGGCATGCATACAGGCTACAGTGGAAGTGAAGATACAACAATATCGCCTCAGGTTCATGTGAGTGTTAATGAACAAGTACTGTGCACACACATGAGAATAGGACATATCATTATATTAGCATTCAGGTATTGAACTGAACCAATGCTGACGTCACTGCTCCTAATTGTTGCTGTTCACCCAAGTACTGGTTGAAATGATTGTGTTATACGTATGTCCAGGTTTTTCTAATGTACGGGATATGTTTACATGGAACTGTTTATCATATTACTGAAATTTGTCAGAGTAGGTACCTGGTTCACTTAACTACATACTTCAGTAGTACTACCAAGTATATTAACAATTTTTATCACTTAAAGATGAAACTCATTTCTTCAACATCATTGCCACTGTTGTTGTTGAATTGTCACTTGATCCTGGATATTGAAGTCCAAGTAAAATATATGAAGTGTGACAGCCCCTTTTACTGAAATGCTGTTCAAAGCTTGATGTTAAGTGTAACTGATATGATGTTGCAGGAGGACGCTCTGAGCCTGACGGCGCCCCGACAGAGAAGGAGGAGAAGGCGAAAGATCGAGATTGAGGCAGAGAGAGCAGCCAAGAGACGCAACCTGATGGAGATGGTGGCTCAACTGAGAGAGAGTCACGCTGCTGCCGAGTCACAGAGCCAGGCTATCGATCTGACAAAGGTACTAGAGCTACCATGAACTCAAGCCAATAATACCCCCTTTTCACCAAGCATATGCAAGAATTGGTGCCTAATTTTGATTTGATGGTGAGGGAAAACTAGTTAGAGCAACGTTAACATTTAAGTGGTCAGGAGATGTGAAACAAAGAATTTCTTATATCACGAGCTGTCATTTAAAAAAAAAAAAAATTGTGAAGCTATTATATACATCAGACCAGTCTTGTTTAGTTGCCAGTTTGAGGTCACAAATCCAGGGGCAAGACTTACCATATATAAAGATAAGAGCCTGTGTACCATGGTTGTCATGCCGAAAGTGAAAACATACTCAACTGTTCAGTGGCTTGAAAGGTGAACCACCTCTAAACCAGTAATAGTAGCACTAGGTTTGTGTTGGTAGAAAGTGAATCTAAGATATCCAGACTGCTTAAATGGCACCAAACCTTTCATTATTTTAACAACTAACTGGGTAATTAAATCCTAAAATGTGATTTGCTCTTCAGGGTATGCACCATCACCACAAGGCCTCTCCCTCAATGGCGGGCTTCCCCAGTTCCCTGGTGACAAGCCCCTCTCTCAAGGCCCAGATGGAGTTGTTACAGCAGGCTTCACCTTCCGGACACAGAGCTAATGGTTCATTGGATGCTGAGCTGCCCATTATGAGGAGGAGGCGTGGTCGCAGGAAAAATGTGGAGGGTCTGGAGCTCCTATTCATGAGCAACAAGAGAGCAGGAGGGGTATGAAGTTATAGGCACTCACAGGTGTACTGTTGTCAGGTATTCGTTAGAATCCACATTAAATTCTCTCTCTCTCGTTCAGGATGATACTGATGGATCGAAAGTTCCAGGCGTGGATGGGGTTCAGGAAGCGGTCCGTGCCAACAGACCAATCGCTGTCCCTGATCAGAGCCCTAATGCCAGGTCTCTGGCCTCTGGCAGCCTGGAGGAAGAAGAGTCAGCAGTTTCCAACAAGGAGCTGGGAGAATGGTTGAGGCAGCACCCTACGTACACCATGGATATGTCTGGATTCACACCAGTACGACCTGTCCTCCTTTTCCTCTGTTCACATTTAACTCTTACCTTTCCCTTTTTCAGTTTTAATAATCCCTCCTTGTCTCTTTACTTTCTGTGGCAGAAGAGCGATGAGTTGCTGCTGTCTCAATTCTCTAAGCCCAAGCAGAAGCGCCATCGCTGTCGAAACCCCAACAAGATCGATATAAACACCCTGACTGGAGATGAAAGAGTACCTGTAGTGAACAGACGCAATGGACGGAAGGTGAGCTGAAGTGGACCTTCACTACCAGTTCACAGCAGCCATAGTGTAGATTATCAGGATTACTACCTAACTGTTGAAATGCAGTCACTCTAGATGCATTTTGTCTTTTTTTAGATGGGTGGGGCCATGGCTCCACCAATGAAGGAGCTCTCCAGATGGCTCCTAGAGAATCCAGAGTTTTCTATTGCACCAGATTGGACAGATATCGTCAAACAGTCGGTAAGTATTCTGTTCTCAGTTATAAACTTACTATAAAATGGTCACTGGTCTCTCAGGTGTTGCTGAGCACTATTATTACAACTGTTAGAATGAACGCTCCCCTCTAACTTGAAACTCTCCTTTACACAGGGTTTCCTCCCAGAAGCTATGTTTGACCGCCTTCTGACTGGCCCTGTTGTTAGAGAAGAAGGTGTGCGTCGTCGAGGGCGACGACCCAAATCTGAGATTGCCAAGGCAGCAGCCGCCGCCCAGGCGGCAGCAGCAGCTCAGGCTGCTCAGGCTTCACTGGCCACAGCTGCGTCATCTGCAGGTATACTTATAAACAGACACAATGTGGTGCAGAAAAACTGTCATGTAGTTAGACTGCCCCTAGTATTTTGACATTACTAGGGTTTTGTGGTGTAAACAAGATTTTCTTAATGTTCCCAACAAGGAATCATTATATTCTTATTCACTTTATTTAGACCCTCTAATTGTGTACTCGTGGTTGTCTTGTAAGTTATTCCTTTGTAAATAAGATCTTAGGACTAATAGAAGCTTAAAATCTGCCTAGTGAACTTTGTCATTTTGTTCACCTGCTGAGTCTGTTATTACGAATGTCTGAAGGGTTAAGAATTTAATTTACAGTAACTGCTTTGCTTAATTAGGTAGTTAGCATATCAGTATTGCATTAGAATTTCTGTTGGCTAGCTTGCTAATTGGTTTGTTTCTACATTTAATTTAATTATCAAAGACAATGCGTGTATTATCATTCAGCTAATGGCTGAAATTACTTGCTGGCATGTAGCTGTTGGTGTGCCTGATGTAAACAGTAGCACTAGAAAATGGCCTGAGTTTAAGCCTTTAGGATACCCAAACTTCAATCTCTTGACTAAATATGATCGCTTCTGTCTCCAGAATGGTAAAGCAAATGATCAAAATGCCAAATTTGAGACTTCAAAGCAGTTCTTCCCAAACCAGTTGATGACTTCACTTTCTTCCTTCACTCAGTTTTATTATACTTCTCATGTCTTTATTGAATCCACAGTGTGAAATAGAATTGATTGTGAATCCGTATGAATAGTGTGTGTGCTGAAAGCATCACTGAGGTGCCTGATAACGCTCTGTCTCTTCTGTCTCAGGAGGTATCAACCCTCTGCTGCTCAACAGTCTGTTTGGAGGGATGGACCTGTCGTCTCTGCAGAGCCTCCAGTCTCTCCAGTTGGCTGCTGGTCTGATGGCCTTCCCGGCCCCCACTGATCCCAAACAGGCTGCTGCCAACGCTGCCGCTTCCATGCTGCCCCTCATGCTGCCCGGCATGGGAGGCCTGCCCAACATGGCCGCCGCCCTCCCCAACATGTTCAGCTTAGGCGGGTTGTTTGGTGGTAACCTGGCAACGGCTGCAGCTGCCGCCGCCGCTGCAAACTCCACAGTCACCACTGCATCAGGGAACACCAACGGAACAACAGAGGGAGGAGAGAGCGATGAGGTGGTGTCGGCAAAGAGGAAGAGACAGGGAGAGCAAAAAGAGGAGGATCTTGAAGAAATGGGAGAGGAAGACGAGGAGGAGGAGGCTGAGGGAAATGAGGAAGGAGCTGTGAAAGCAAAGCGGAGGAAGATGGAGAAGGAAGGCAAGGGAGCAGCAGAAAATGTGGAGAAATCACTAAATGATGCTGCAGCTCCACAGATCCAAGCTGCAGATTCGTCAGCGGACACATCCATCAATGGAGATGCCGCCGCCCTGCTGGCTGCAGCCGGCATGTCGGCCAACTCTCTGGCCTTCAACCCCTTCCTGCTCTCCACCATGGCCCCCGGCCTCCTGTACCCCTCCATGTTCCTACCTCCAGGCCTTGCAGGACTCAGCCTGCCCGGCTTCCCCACCGCCTCCACCCTGGCTGAGCTGCAGAACGCCATGGTCGGAGCGCTGGGCGGCAATGCTGTGACCACAAACCCCCCGAGAGACGAGGACAAGAAGGAGGGCACAAAATCAGGCGAGGAGGAGGCACAGGGAACAGAGAGTGACTTGGCTGAGGAGAAGGAGGGGGGAGGAGAGGAGGAGGAGGCTGCAAGAGGCGAGGCAGACGACTCAGCTGTGGAGGATGGAGGGATGGGAGGAGAGGAGGAGGAGGAGGAGGCGGCAGCAGAAGCAGCGTCTCCGATGAAGGACAAAAGTGACTGAAATTAAACACAAACTGACTGGCCTTGGACATTTCTTCACCTCTGACCTCTCCCTCCACCACGTTTACACACCTCCACAGAAATATCCAAACTATTAAAGACCTGTGGGTTTTTTTTTGTTTTCTTCTTTAAATTGTTGATTTTTCTCACTCTTTGTTTATTTTTTGGCCAGGTATATTTACTATGCGTCAGAGAGGACAGGTGTGTGTTAAGTTAAATCCCTCTGATCGATAGTTTAGTCAGGGAAAATCCTCACAGCCGCAACCACCGAGTTCGGCTCCTGTTCAAAGACTGTTTCTCTTTCTGGTTGGCCTGTGTGTTCTGTGAGCAGTGCACACACTTCTCTCCCACAATCCCTCAAGTAGGACTTCACAAGGTTCCAATAGTACTATTATTGTTATTATTATTATTATTATTATTATTGCTGCTTTCAGCTCTCAGACCGTGGTTATTTTTAAGTTTGCTTCCTTCTTCTTCGTCTGGACTGTTTGTTGTTGGTTGCTGGCAGCATCTCATTTAAAGGACGAAACGCCCGCCGGTGGCGCCCTTCTATCATTGGTTCTCAAAAACGGCATTACAGCTAACCCGGGGCTGTCTGTCTGACAAAGCTGCTGCAAAAGGAATTGAGTTGATTTTACTGTTCTGATCGGAGCAGGTGTATTTGTTTTTTTCTTTAAGTTCTCACATATCAGATCAGGTAGACTCTGAGGAGGAATACGAACCCAGACTGGCCTCAACTCAGTCTCACACACTGACGACCACAGCACACATTCAGCTATCCCCCAATACACACTAACCCCGACACCCTCTCTGTGACTGTTTCTGGTGTACGGGCCCACTCATCCCTGCAGCTCTTTTCCTGTGAGTGTATGTGTGTGCGTTAGTGCGTGTGCATGCACGCTAAACCAATACTGTTAAACCCAGTCCCACACTGTCTGAATACCAGTCTTGAGTCTTTCCACTGCTGTTTCTAAATCCTGTCTCTCCTTAAGTGGTGGCTGGTTTTGGCCCGTGATTGGCAGGCGGGCAGGTCTTCCACCAATCAGGCCTTGTGGTTGGTCAGGCCAGGCCAGCTGTCCCGTTGTGAGGTCTCTGTGAATGGATTTAGAGCAGTGTCCACACAGGGGTGTGATGCTTCAGGTTGATTTTTATTCTTTAAAAGGGGCACATGAGATGATTTTTCACGGTCGCTACCACATTTAAAGAACACTTTTGTTTTCTGTTTTTTTTGTTTGTTTCTTCACATCCCAATAATTTCAGACCAAGTGCTGCTCCTTAGTGACCTTCTCTTAAAGACTGTTGCTCTAGTCAAACACACTGACACCAGGCCTGGCCAAAACAGGACTGAGACGCATTTTCCACGGAGTTGCAGATTCATAAGTTTCTCTGTCTATATGAAGTTCAACGCTGGAGTCAGTTTTAAATACTTGAAAAATGCTGGTGGTGCTTGATTTGTTTTGTGCCCATTCCTGAGGACAGTTCAAGTGTCTGAGATGAGTCAAGCACCTCGAGTTGTTCAAATATTTGAAAGTACATTCACACATACTGTGGCCAGGTCTTATTAACGTTTGCTATCACAGCCAGCCCAGCAGATGCAGAGAAAGCAGGCACAGCCTCCACTGCAGAGCCTCGGTTCTGTCTGTGGAGCTGGTGGAACGTTGGAGCTCTGTGGAAGTCACCTTCCCTGTCAAAGAGCCGCGTTCTCCTCTCTGATGCTGAGACAGCAATAACCAAGGCAGCTTTTGAATGTTCCAACATCACTCACCCAACACACACACACACACACATACACACACTATATGAATAACCACAAGTGTCGTATGAATAGAAAAACAAAACTAAAACTGTAAATGATGACAAATAAGTACTGCAATCAATTTTGTCTCACTCTGTTCCTGTTGATGCACTGGTGTTAAAGAGTTAAAATAATCAGGTACCTTTATTACTTAGCTACTTTTCTTGAAAAAATGGACTTTTTGTTACTTTTAGCCAGCAAGCTGAAGAGCATTACCTCAAAATTCTTATCTAGCCTTGAAGTTTACAGACATACCATGTAAATGTTTTTTTTTTCCTTTTTTTTTGGTGTGTGTCTTTTTGTTTTGTTTTTTGGAGACATCATGTATGATGAATTGTAGCTATGATGCTTTTAATAAAAGTGAATCATGATATTCGCCTAGGAAACCAAACTTAAGGCTGCATCTCATTATTTGACTTTTATTCACTTAAAGCTCACACGTGAAGTGTTTGTGAAAATGTACAAGAAATGCAAATTTATCAGAACCCACTCCTAAAAATCTACAGGGTATGTAACAGTACATTATGTAATAATTGTAATACTGTAATAATATTTGCATTTTGTAATAAACAGGCTGAATACAACCTTTTTCCACATTTTGTAACAAGTTACTACATCTGTGAGAGCAGCACACAGAACTTTGGCAACCTGCAAGAAAGAAATGCTTTAGAGCTTTTGTCCATTTATACAACGACCAAACTAAACATATATAACACTAGTCCAATCAATATTTGTAATGTTTAAATTAACGGTATCCAGATGAAAATATCTATTCTGCTTAGTGTGTAATGGACCGTATTATTAGACTTTTATCATAATAAAATAAAAATCATGCATTCAATAGCAACTGTCACAAGTTATAACTAAATGCAAGGAAAGTGTGCTGTTCTAAGTGCTGCCAACTGTTATAAAATGCAGGTGTTATTACATGTGAAAATTTGTTCCATTTCGTCACATTAGTCTTTTACAAGCATAGTGTTTTAGATAATACTGTACTAGCGGGTGCCTTATGGTCATTTGTTAAATTAAATGGCCAAAACCTCATGTTGGTGCTGATCAGGTGGTTGAAGATGAGTTACATCATCAGCTGTTGTAAAGGATAATCCTCTGCTGTTTTACTTCCTTTTCTTTTGGCCGATCTTACAAGCAAAGGCTGCGATGACATATTTACTGAAAATGACTGAAACATCACCTGAATAGTTCACAATGTTTCCTTATGACTATTTATTTCTTCATACTGGAAATGAATGAACAACCCACCAAACTCTACTCCTGTGCAAAGCGCTGTGTGTCAGCGGAGAAATGCTGCTGCTCTGAAATAAAAGCAGCCCCTGAAGGACTGTTTGTCGGTGTGATTCAGAAAGCTGCAGCTTCCACTCACACCTCGATCTAACAACTGGAATACTAGACATGTGGTGCTTAAATTAGACTAATACAGTATAAGCAGGAGTGACAAACGGGCAGCCTGCCGGCCAAAACGGACTGAAGACCGAAATGCAAAAGGTACACTGGGGTCAAACTCCTTTTATTTCAGGGTTCAAATACAGACCAATTTGGCTTCAAGAGGATCAGAGCAGTAAAAGAATAGCAGAATAACCTAGAAATGATGACTACTCCACATTTTCTCTGTTTTATGTCAAATGTAAATTTCCCTGACAAGTGCAAAAAAGGAAAATTTGCATTTACAAACTATGCTTCCACAAAAAAATGTGAATAACCTGCAGCATGAACAACCAGAAACTTCTTTAAAAAAAATAAGTACAATTTTAACTTTTATTAATTTATCTATTTCCACTTTCATTTTATGCCCAATTCAGGCCAAAACTTAGCACCTGTATGTTTGGAGTGGTTTTGGTTTTAGTGTGGAAAAAGTACAATTATATAATGAAAAAGTTTCCATTTACTAACTGTTCTTTCACAAAAAAAAAAAAGTGACGAAACTAAAGAAGCATAAAGAACCTGAAATTTATTTGTAGAGTTTTTACAATATTTTGCCTGTTACTAAATATTTTGTCTTTGTAGATGATAATAATAATAATTAATGAATTGCATTTATTCATTTATTAAGCCCTTTTCATTCAAAAGAATGTCGAATGGCTACAGTGAAAAAGAAAGTCTTAGTGCAAAATACTAAATAAAATAAAATAAAATACTAAATTTAAAGCAAACATCATGTTGGGCCCACTGTGGATCCACTGTGATCTGTAAGTTGTAACGTACATGTGTAAATGATCATCTGAAGCAAAATACTGTTAAAATTTCACTTTTGCTTTTTTTGCACAAAAAAAAAGAAAAAGAAAAAATGTATAGTTATTAATTATAAGTTTTTATGATGGTATTTTCCTGCTCCAACCCTCTTTAGATCATACTGGGCTGTTATGTGGTAAACTCAGGGTGTAATTGAAGGCCTTTTTGTACTGTGTGTGTTTTGGTCCACTAGCGGCCCCTAAAGGCCACTCTGCACATTACACCTATTTGCACCAAAAACCAGGAGTGTGGTGTTAAAGATATGGTGTGTTGTTTATACACCAGTAAACAGTATGTAACAGTATGTGTCAGCATTACAGAGAAAAACACTGAGTTTAACTAAAATTCAGGTCAAATGGAGGTGAAATATAAAAACAGGAAACTGCCAGTGTGTGTGTGTGTGTGTGTGTGTGTGTGTGTGTGTGTGTGTGTGTGTGTGTGTGTGTGTGTGTGAGTGTGTGTG
>JAPTYQ010000010.1:11710044-11726266 GCA_029814465.1 Ostorhinchus cyanosoma
GTTTGTCCAAAATCCCATTTGATTATAAATCTGAATGCATCCATATGAATTCATTTATATCAATGCAGTTCATCATTCAGTAGACTGAAAGGTATAGGCTTCAATCAGCTCTTCACAACACAACCATGTACGAACAGCGTTTAAAGACGTGATGATTTTGGCGTTCCTGCTCTCATCAGTGGAGTGGTATAAGCTGACCAAGCAGTCTGTCAGACTCACTGTTCTTTTAACGTAGAGACAGCAGTGGATTTAACTCTGTAGTTTACATTATGATAGAGGAAGGCTTAGAGATACAGACGAATAGCATGTCCACGACATCACTGAAGAAAGTGAACAAACTTGGATTAACAGAGAGAGATATACAGATAGAATAGTAGAGGTTGAACATACCGAAGAGGGTAAAGAGACTTTGAGGCGTGACCATCTTTAGAGAGAGAGACCGCAGAGCAGAGGACAGGAAGAGGAGGAGCAGAGGAGGAGGAAGAGGAGAGACGAAGGTAGAGATCAGACCGCCCAGCGTTGGACGAGGGGGGGAGGTGGTGGTTTCCGTGATGATGAAGGGGTCGAGCAAAGATGAAAGGCATAGGATGGTTTGGGGAGGGGTCAAAATGGCAAAGCCAATTTCAGTATAGGTCAATTATAAGAAAACAAACAAAAAAAAGTAATATGGGGTAGACGTACGAGTGGAGGGCAGGGGTTTATTAAAGTGTAGATTACAGGATGTTGGACCAAAACGGGGTAAAATGGAGAGAAAATTAAATGTGAGGAGGGAGGAGCAGAGGGGGAAAGAAAGGAGGCGGGGAAGGGAGAAAGGAGGAGAGGAGGACAAAAACCAAAGCAGAGGTCAGTAAACAGAGCATCAGTGGAACATCAACGGAGTCTGAATGATAGCTGCTTCGATTCCAACACAGTCTCACACATACACTACGCTTCCAATTCTGTTAACACACACACACACACATTTCCTGATGGATGCATTTATCAAAGACGAAATCAAAAGATGGGAGGAAGGCTGCAAATAATTAACAATGGAGTCATGAATAAAGCAGCAAATAAATAATAGTAGAGTGAGTGACGGCAAATCTCAAAACAGAATCGACAGGACGATGGAAATGACCCAATTAAACCCAGTGAAAACTAATTCTAAAAAATCACCATCTACCAGTGCTCTCAAATATCTGTGTAGATATTTGGGAAACACCTCTATGATTGCGGCTGCAGGCCACATTCATTTAATTTCCTGCTCCGATATTATCACAATGTGATGTTGTATCAATCGCTGGTAGACAAATATACACAACCAGTTACTGCCAGTTATGTAAACAGCGGTAAGATGTTTGTATTCACACACTGCTTTCACCACAACTGGTTTTTCAATTACTAATGCGATCTAGAAACAGATTTCTGACCAAACCAAACCCCATTCCTGGCCTTACACCTGCAGGTGCACTAGTACTAGGTGCACTAGGATCCCCTCACAACTGGGGTTGGGGTAGAAATCTTTACTGGGGAACGGGGACACAACTCACTGTAGGATACAACTACTTATTATTACGAGATCGCTATATTATAGCATGTTGTTTGCCCCATTATGGACTATGCAGGGCAAAAAAGACATAACTGTCTAGCAACAAGAGTTGAGAGCATGTTTTCACATCAGGTGTTGTCCAAAGAAAATCCCCTTTTTCTTCACAAATGTTCATGGCTTTTTAGCTTCTCCACTCCTTTACCAGCCAGGCTGCCTTTGCTCTTGGCGTGCCCTTCTCCTGTGCAACTCTGAGATCTGGAGAATCACAAGGTGTTCTTATTAGTGGAAGAAGTAACTATGGTAGATGGTAAATATGTATTACATTACATGACTGATTAAACTTTAACAATTAAGCCATGGTTCACAACCAACCAGCTTTCATTGTTTCTCCTTTTAATTACCCATTTTAACTGAGATATTACCAGGTTTTGTAATGACTATGTCTGACGACTATTTCTGGTGCCAATGTTTGGAGTCATCTGAAACCCTGGGCCATTTGGAGGCTAGATGACAGCTACCTCTTGATCCCTAAAAGAAACAGACACCCCATGCCCTACCTCGAGGCATGCAGCATAGAGGGGTAGGGCCAAGGGGTTGAACTGAGATGGGGACTAAAATATCACCACAGATGCTCAACACTTGATGATGCAGCTGCGACAGGTGAATAAATCAATCCCTCAGAGAGACAGACATTTCAGCTACTATAACATGAAGAATGGCCACACTTCACTCAAACACTATGAAGCCACTTATTTGCATAATGCCAAGTCCCAAGTATGTGTTTCTCTCAGGCTTGTCATGAGGGAGGAAGGGCTGTGAAATGGACCACTCCAGAATGCAGTCCCTCACAGAGAGGGGCAAAGACAGAGAGATAGGAATTTAACAAAGAAACAGATTCAGATAAAACGGGTAAAAAGGTTTCAAATGACAGGATAGGTACACATTTAAAGAATAAAAAGATGAAAGAATTTTACAGACTGATTTAAGTTTAAAATGGCTTCACACAGACAACAGAACCTTTACGATTTGCTATTGAAACTGTACTAAAAAAAATGTAGCATCAGATTGCTGTAAACTAATAGGACCTGTGACGGCCTATGAACCTGCAGTATCTACTCATACACACAACCACACAAATCACACAACAGAGAAGGGTTCACTACGAACCACTTTAACTTGATGTGGGAAATAAAACCTTAAAGCTATTAAGTTCCAGCTTCTGCACACAAACCACACAGCCCTGTTTTCAGACACAGCAGCAGGATCATGTTGTTAAGTCATGTTTATAGTTGGGTGCCTTGGAAATGCCTTGAAATGCCAATTTTGTGTAGAAAAACAAGTCACATGGGATGCACCGGTCCAGTTTGATGAAACTAGTCTGTCAGAAAGAGTTCAGAAAGACGAGAAGGACTGAACATCAGGCAAGCCTCCAGCTTGTCATGTTTCAATGTGATGCATGTGTCCACTTTAAGAGGAAGTGACCTGCTGACGAGTACATGAACACATGATTCACCCAAAAAAAAACAAATAAGTGCTCGTAAAAATAAAAGTGAGGCACTGCAGAGATCATAAAATAACAGTACTATCAACAATAATAATCCTTAATAATGGTTTAACGATGCATTATCCTTTAAAAAGAAACATGTCAAACAACAGTTGATTTTTAAAGGCCGATAAAATAAGTTTGATAAGAATATACATTGGTCAACATACAACACCAGAACATACTGCAAATACATTACCCAGGTTGTACTTAACCAATAAACCAGTTACCTACTGAACTGAAAGTAATATATCAGTAATTAACTCAGTAAGTAAGCAAATAAATCAAGCTGAAACCAGTTGAGAAGACGACATTAGACATTGGCAACTATCTGAGCCAAGTTTGGATACAAATAAAACTTTTATCAAGAACAATTAACTGGTGCATCCCTACTAAGGAGACCATATAACCCTCTGTCACCATGCAACTTTACCCATCTTAACTGTATAGTACAGACTTGAAGGTGGGAAATGCATATTCCCTGTGGAAGGAAGCGAGTCACACAAACAACAAAGCAACACACTCAACCTCTAACTCAACACATGCATTCACCAGTGTCCATTTGATAAAGAAATGAGTGGCTAATGGAGCCAAAGGTTCACACCAGTAATGCTAATGGTTCGTGTACCTCTTCATTTAGGTTGGATGCCAATAAGACTCCCGACACTCCGGAACCAGACAGAGCAACGCGACCAGCAGCTGCCGCCGCCGCCGCTGCAGCACTCAGAGGACTAATTGCTCCTGTTAGTAAAAGAGAAAAACAGGATTGGATTAGCTTCAATCGGAAACACTTCCAAAGTTAATGCCTATGTCAATTGGACTTAATTTAAAATAATCACACAAGGTTTTGCTTTGGCTAGCATCCAGAGCCCCACCCCAAATTAAGTGCTTCTACATGAAACAAAGATTGATACAGTTGTGTTAAACAGCCACTAGAGCAGAACTGCCATGCATAAACATCTGAATGCGGGAAAAAGAAACCATCAAAACTAGAAAATGTGATGTATTTGATGAGTCGATGTCATGATATTATTGCCAGCTCTCAATTAAGATTGGCTGATGTTTAAATTAGAGAGAATCTGTTTTTTCTGTTTGTTTATTTCAATAAGTAACACAACTGAATAAAAAGGTCCAGACATTTGTAATTAATACTTAACATTGTAATTCACTGGCTGGTGCAGGCCAGTATTAGTTTTAGTAATGCCATCATGCTAAGCCTTGATTCATTGTTTTTTGCATCCAACTCTACATCTGAATTCACTAGGATTATACTCATCATGAATTGAAAATAAAATTAAATGCAGCACAAAAATGATAATTAAAAAAAGATGTTTGAGGGCTTTTAGGAAGTAAACTTTTTACAAAGGAAAAATGTGTTGGATTTGTAAGTTAGATTTCATTCATAAAAGTATAATAAATTATACAACATAAGAGTTTTCATTTGATCAATATTTCTATATTATCTATTATACCTTTACATCAACAGGATCAAACCAAATATCAGACATATAGAAGTGTCTGCTTTCAATCAGTCCAGGCTTGTGACTTCGAGTAGACAAGCAGAGAAAAAGAATAATATATGTAACACAGAAAGCTCTGTTGTCCACTTTCACATGGCTTATTAAAGCCTACGCTGGACAACTCAGCCAGAAAACAAACACAGCAGAGAGCATGACAAGAGACAGGCCAGAGAACAGCAGGGACAGTGTGATGGGGAAACAGGATTAAGAAAAACGAAAGGCTAGGTACCTCCACCCTGTGAGAGGGAGAGTGAAGATGAGTAACCTCCTCCACTAGAGTAGGAAGCTAGCGCTCCAGATGGGGTACCTACAATGACATACAATGAAAATGACAGCTACATTTATTCCACAACATACTGATCTAACCTGGTTCCAAACATTACAATGACAGCAAGACATCCAATTCATCTCTGTTGTATAAGAAATGTATAACAGTATGATGCAACTATAATGATGAAACAAATGAAAAAGGTTATGTATGGAAGGAATCAGAGAAAACTATAAAGTTTAGACATTTACCTAACCTCAGGTATTAAACACTTTTGATCATCTATCAACAATTAGAAGCATTAAACAGGAGAATAAATGGAATTAAATCATGCATGCAGCCTCTGAAGGTAGACTATTCCTAGGAAAACACCTGATTACAACTGCCCTCTTTTCAGTATTCATTATACAAAAGTCACGTATAACTGCTTATAGATGGATTTATTATAAGATGATTTGCAGATCATCACCTTCACTTCAACACAGCTTGATATTTCTCTATTTCCCACTGAATGTCTAAGGTCATTAGTTTACTGCCACATTTCAAAGACATGCAGGCTAATAAAAACTCTAGTGTTTGTAAAGGCCCTGCAGAGCACTGGGACCCTGTCAGCCAACACCGAGCAAAACAGAAATGACAGTCCTGCTGTATGAACCCAGTGCAATCTGAGTGTTACGATGTCAACTACTGTAAAAAATAAGACCCTTACTGAGCTCCAGTAGATTTCCTGAGTTCACTCTAAGTTTCTTTGACAGAACGACACAAACTTACTCTAATGTTAAACTGGAACAGATGGATGGTATGGATAAAGGGATGAGAGAGAGAAGTTGTTGCAGTACAGAAAAATAGATCATTACACAGATATGTACATGTAAATATTCAAAGATCATCTATGTTGGCAAACAGCTTTAGCTGTGCTGATTATTGAAATGTTTTCAGATTTCTACATTCTGGGTCAACATTGAATACAAAATTACAATTTGGCCACTACTTGACCTTGAAACAATAGTATTTTCTGTTTGTTAATTTAATTTTTTGTTGGTCATTCCATCTCCTGTGCCAAGGAAATACTGCATTAACATATAATTCAGTGCAATAATTATTCAATGGAAGGTCCTTTCCAACTTTCAAGACCTGCACAGGCACCCTGTATTATCTCTGAATTAGTCCAAATTCAGTTGCACAAATTTATGAGAAAAATTTCGATGTAACACAACACATAAATACTACTCACTGCTACTAGTGAAATCACATTTTATATATTAATGAATATACTGATACATCCCAATTTTGTTTTTACCAGAGAAATGGTATGTATCTCTATACAGTCATTAAATTAATTATAATCATACCATACAAAACAATCTAACATTCTTTGAGTATCACTCTTTGTCGCTCTCATGTTATGTGAAAACATGCTAAACAGTCTTGCTGCCCAAATCATATTACTTTACACGATACATGGCCTCCCTGAATATGTAGCAGAGGCACTAGAGCACAAGTCCTGCAGTGGGTTCAACATTTCTACCATTACATTGTACAGACGGTAACATTGCTCATCTGCAACATTCAGTATCCTTCACATCAGGATTATGCTGTTTGTTAAGTTGTACATTAAAAGCCCAGGGCTAAAGTCCTCCTTACTGACCCAGCAGTGGAATGAAGAACAGAAAACAAACGCCAAACATTGCCTTCTACATTGATGACATAAGACGTCCTATGGTGTTAATTCTCCAAGTGGCCACATTTTCTTTTATATCAAGATGCATCTGGTACATCTCCAAAATAGTGAAGTTGTTGTTCTAATTATACAAATTCTCATATATCCTAAAGCTGTCTTCCTAAATCACTGATAAAGGATGCCACACTAAAGCATAAAAAAGGCTAAATTAAAGGGTGAGAGCTTCATGTCTGGAAAGTCACTGATCCATACTGACTGTAATGTAAAAGACAACTACAACTATCAAATACTATGGAGCCTTTTAAGGGATTAAATAATACAGGCTGAACAGCTAAAAATAAGGAGGAAAAAACCATTTACTTACCCAGTAAAGAATGGTCTTTGCTGGTTGAGTCTCCGTCTCCAGTTGGTAGGTCAGGTCTGGTATAATCTCGACTCTTATCATTGTTGTACTTGACGTTAAGGTTGACCAGTTTACTGAAGTCTATTCGCAGAGTGCAGCAAGAATTATAGATGTTCTGTCCATCCAAAGACTAGGAGGGAAAGAATTTATTCATTTAAAAAAAAAACAAAAAAAAAACAGACAGATTATACCTGCACTGCCAATGCCAATCACATTCTTACACTCTTTTACACTGGACAAAATACACATCTGAGGGGGTGTGTGGGGAACCAGATGTGCCCCCAGTTTCCAAATATGTCTGTGATGTCACACAACAACAAAACACAACAAACTAAACACAAAGGCAGACCTATCTACTGGCAATGTGAAGGAGGTCACCTGCCTATTTTAATAGGTTTATAAACTTGGATATACATGGACATTTTTGGAGTGAAATTAAAACACAAACTATAAATCTACAAAAAAAAGACAGAACAAACAATACCATATTTTAAAAGATTTTCAGTTTTTTATATAAAAGGCTGAGCCTGCTGGTTGTTGACTTAAAAGGAAACACACACACACACACACACACACACACACACACACACACACACACACAGAGCATATTTTGAGCGGGCTGTGAACACACATGCTATAATTGTCATGTCTGTGACCTACCAGTTTAGCTTGCTGTGCATTGACGGGGTCACTGAACTGGAGAAGTGCCTGAAACTGGTTGTTCTTGGTGAAGGTTATTATCTTCATCACAGTCCCAAACTTACTGAAGATCTGGAGAAAGTCATACATACAACAACTGTCATCAACATAAAATGGCCGGTCTAGTTTTAAGGCCACACACACATATCACAACTGTAGGCAAACTAAATGCTATGATGGAGGCAGTCAATCAAATGCCGCATATTTTTGCTAAAACCTAACATTACATTATACACACATAAATTATATACATGTATATACATACACACACAACCTTACATTAGATAGATGTCCTAACAAATGTTAGGAAAAGTATAAACATTTAACTGAAGGTCTATTTCTAGTCTGTAACAGCTGTAACATGTTCAGGTTTTACCTGTTGTAGGACATCCAGTGTCACAGGATAAAACATGTTGTCAATTATGATGCGCAGAACAGGGCTGGGAGGAGGAGCCAGATCCAAAACTCCAGGGTCAGAGGAGGGAGAGCTTCCATCCTGAACTGCTGACACTGCCTGAAGAACTGCCTGGGCCCTCTGAATTTCAACCACATTAAATCATACTTAGTCGGGTAACACTGAGGACTGAAGTACAGAATGTGGTGCTGAATGTTCATATAAATGTACCTGATTAAGAGCAGAGTCTGTTTTCAGTTCCTTATGGTTGGAATATTGGATAAATACAGGAGTGTTTCTGACCTGAGGAAGTATTTAAGTTAGCAACTCAAAAAATAGTCGTTCCATCAAGAAGACAAAAGGTAAAGAATATGCAACATGAATGGAAACTGTGGGTTCTCATACCTGTGGTGTGACAGCTGTGTAGTAGTTCACCATTGTAATGGCTGCTTCTTCTGTACTAAGCTCCAAAAATGCCTGAGAAAACACATCACAGTTATACTGAATTATGCTGATCTTAGAAATGCTTTAACACTGTGTTCTTTTAAAACCAAACAAAAGATGTTCCTTGTCAGTCTGCATTTATGTGGATGTGTTTGTTGGTTTCTGTACATTTTTACAGCTTTTTTTTTGTTTTTTTTAGGTATGTTTCTTGTATGAATTGGTGCAACACAATTCAATTTCAATTTGACAAGAATTTTGATAAACAACCTCCAGTTTATTTTAACTTTCCTGTTGCTGTGATTACTGCATTTTTCTAATATGATTTTGAACTTGATATACAACACAGGCTGTAGTAGGTGGTACAGTAGATTTGGTGAAAAAGACATATATACTTGGGCATCAATGGGAAATTCACTCATTTATGAGCTTAGAAATTTTACCTAAAATAAAAAATACAAAAACACCAAAAAAAATTGCAGCTTGTCACTCTACGTCACCCTTAATCATTCTAAATTTCCACACTTAAATTGCAGCCTATTGCAATTATATTAAAATTGTGATTCATGATTAATGGTATTAAGTTTTAAGTTACTGTACCTGGTTTTTCCCTTTCAGCATCAGAATATTAGTGACTTTTCCAAAAGGCAGCCCCAGAGCAATGACTTCTGTCTCTGAAACCTCACTGGGAAGTTTCCTGATGTGAAGAACTCTGGAGGGAGGTGATTCATCCAGACGCTGCTTCTTACTGTCACTACCGTTTGCTGACCGTGGACACACAAACAGACAACAATAAACACTACAGTGTAATATCACATCACAAGGCTTAAATTTCATGTTGATGTGAGATGGTTTCAGTTTTTCATATTCCCATCCTGCTGAAGGCTGTGCTCACCGGTCATAGAGTTGGGGCTGCTACCGTACATGTTGAGCTCATCTGAGCCTCTCTGAAAAACATGAAAAAAACAAAAATTTTATGACAGTTTCTCTCTATCAACAATGTAACATTATCATCATGATCTTCAATAAATGCTACACAGTTTTTTCATCCATTAAACACATATAAACACCTGAAAAGTTAATGCTCACATTATTAGTAAGTGTAAACTTTTGCTGTCCCACAAAGATAAAAAATTATTGTTGCATGTAATGTAGTAACAGTTCATTTAGCCACAATATCCACCTTTCCCATCATGTAAGTCAGTATGTATGTAATATTACATAGAAAAAAGAGTGTGTTTAGACTGTGTAGAAAAAGGAAGATATTTACCTTTACACCAACTGCAACATCACTGTTAATGAAGAAGAGATAAAAAAAGTACGATTAGAATTAAGTACAGCTAAGTACATAGAGAAACAATACAAGCTCTGTCCGAGACATGGATTAAGTCTAGCAAAGGACTAAATACTTTTTTCCAATTGGGATTTTCATTAGTCCCAGTCTAAGCTTAATCCAGGTCTGGGAAACAGTTTGACAGTGGTATAATTCATGGCAGATTTGGGAATGCATTCATTGTTAAGTGCAATGGTTCAAAGAACTAGAGTCTGTTAACACGCACAATATAATAATAATAATAATAATAATCACTATTATTCCAAATATGACAATATTCTAAATTTGAAAGGTGTCATATAAACATCATATTCTGGGCATTTTCTGATTACAACATGTAGGATCCCCCGATATTAATCTATTTGTATGAAATACTCTTTAGATGTATACAGCACATTCAGAATTGGAATGAATGAAAATAATTAAGGTATATTACTATAGGCTGCAACTCAAAACAACCCACAGTCAGCTGGAGTAAAGATAAAGATCCTCTCTCATTGAGATGGATGAAACCAAAGTCCACATGTCTTGTTGGAAGGAGAAACATACCAACTAGGAAACATTATGAGTTTGTATTATATTATACGATATCAACAGGTCTTTGGACACGAGCAAATACTTAAGAACTCTGAAGGAACAAAAGAGGGAAGCAAGTCTGCCACCAGTGGAACATTTCAATAAAACACCATTTTTAACGGGATATGCATAGTTGTACGTAAATGTTTGGGATTTTCATTTTCATAAGCCATGTAAACAACTCATGAGGAATTATGCATTTTTCACAATAAGAGAAAATGAAGTAGATTTTATTTAATTGTGCTACTATATTCATTCTGTTATAATCCTAAATCATATTAATTCTTGGCAATTATCTTTTTTTTTTTTTTTTATTCATTGCTTTGTCGTGGCGAACAGCATGGACAATACTGAGACGACTAGACTGTTTTGCAAAAAAAGACCCTAAAATCAAAGCTGGAGGTCCTTAATCTAGCAAAAATATGCAATGGAGAATCACATATCGGGCTTCGACTAATTACATCAAAATCAGTAAGCCTCTCAATTCTATTCACAAATTTCATATATTCGTCTTATTCTTGCGTCTAGTGCATTGCCGTCGTGTAGTGTCACATACAGTATCTGTCCTGACCAGCTTTCATGAGGGATTATCTTACAGTCAATCAACCGGCACAGGTTGCGTGTAACATGTATGAGGCTCAGACAAAGGACCGTCTGTGGTATGAACTGACAGGGCGCGATTCCACCAGGACATGATTTATTAATACAAAGCACATTACCATTACTAAATTAACAATGGCTAATAAAGTATTGTGGTCATTTGTCACTAGAGAGCAGCCGTTTTCACACTTCACTGCGGTGTCAGTAACGTAACTGAAGGCTACATGTTAATATAAAATAACGCATGAGACAGGATAATATCTGGATCTGGAGAATGACATCTTTTGCTAACATTGACATTGCCGATTTAGCCAACTGCAATTACACGTAAATAAAGCTGTGGGGAACGGCCTGGATATACATTAAATAAAAAATAAGTTTACCCACAAACAAGATTACATTAAAAAGTCACATTTCGCGGTTAATGCTTGGTACTGTTAGCTAGCTAACGTCATGTTCTCCGCAATATAAGTACTGTATCAAGGTTCGCAGCGGAGCTAACAGTTAGCATATGTTAAACTGAGGACAGCTAACGGCTTCGTAACAACTTTGTCACATGCACAACGGTGGAAAATACAACTGGGTGATTTAGCTACAATAAAAATAGATTTACCCGTCCATTGCAGCTCTTTGTCCTCTTCTGTCTGTTGATATTTCAACACACTTCGATGCCCGGACAGTGTAGCAAAATGGGCGTTCTTCTTCTTCTTCTGGTCCATCAATAACGATTAGTACGTAATAGTTACAATATGAGCATTACCGCCACCTTCTGCTTAGGAGGGAATTATCAACACTACAATAAAAAATACACAAGGGGCCACTTCTATTAAAAGACAGGCTGACAGGGGCCAAGAAAATAAAATAAAATGAAATGAAATGAAACTAAATGGATCGTTTAACGAAAAATTTAACCACATTCAACAAAAACAGGTTTTACTCTTGCTCTGTAATGAAACTATAAAATAAAATAAAATAATTTTTATACCATGCACATATATACAAAACAATGTTTCTTAAATAAAACTAACAAATGAAACCTTTTAAATGTATTTTTTGTCATTTTAGTTTTGAATGTTTTGATTAATAATAAAGTAAACTAACATTTTAGAAAAATAAAAAAAGAAGAAGTAAAGAAAGAAGGAAGGAAAAACTGTTGTGAAAATAAAAAAAAAAAATCACATGAGGACTATAATTCTAAAAAATGTGCACAGTTCATGTGACAAAACTAATGAAGGAGAAGATAAATGTGATTAACACTTCTCTCCCTTATATACCTTTTATATTATACTGCCTTATTATGGTACATGGATGTGAAAAAACAAAACCACACTTTTCAGCATCTAAAGTGAATGAATTGAAACTTATGATCAGAGGAAAACTTTTAAATCAGACATCTATTTTACCTCCATTTGTGCTTTAGTATTTTTAAAGGTGTTATCATAAAATGACACTGTTTGAGTCTTACAGTCTGCAAACTCAAAATCTATCATTTCAATATACAGTATCCATACATTTTAATAGGTTACATTTTATGTATTCATTAACAGTAAAAGAGTAAATATATGACCTGTATTACACCACTGGTAATAAGCCAATATAGAGTAAATAATTCCACACACCTTCAGTATATTTGAGTTGCTAGTAGGATGATAGTTTTAATGCTTTGTACATTTTGCTGACTTTTATAATACAAATATAAGTCTGGGATGGAGAACCATTGACAGCATATTTAACTAGATATGGGATTTTAATATTTCATACTACTGTAATATGTTTTCCAAATATCATAATGAGATTATCTTCTTTTTGTTGCAATCTTGATGTTAGAGACAAAGACATACCCCTTTATTGCACTCACCATGATACACTTCATTTTGCTGCAGAAGAAAACTCATTTATTTAACTCATAGTCCATATTGAAGATGTGCCTCTTCACACATTAATACATTTAATACACAGTAGATGTACTGTAAAATGTTAGTACCTGATTACATGTAAAGTTTTAGTAAATACATATCCATAATGCAGAAAATACAATTAAAACCCAGTTTGCAAAGTCTAAATCATTAATCAATGTATTACTGTATTGTTGTTGTTTCTGTCAGACTAGATGATAATTGGCTGCCATGTCTCAATCAGCTTTCTATTAACAATTGTTATTTCTACAACTCAAGATCACATATGTATTATTCACTTCACATCACCACATTTTTTTCAAGCAGATAAATACATTGGATAATTTTTTTTTTAACAACCTTTTTATATTATTTAAATTGCATTTATGGCAGACAGTGTTTACAATAGTTACACAGATGTTTCCTCCGGTGTTATCAGGGGTAAGAAATTACAGATAATTTCGTTTAAAGATTGAGAAATTATAAAACAATTGCATTAAAACTTCTGAGATACCTTTTTCTTACATAGAAAATTGATCAGGAATTAATAATGAACAAACTGATGAGCAGAATTGGTTATTACACTGGCACGAATGACATCCTATCAATTCCCATTCAGTTCCTTTTTGCTCTGCTTTTCTCTTTTAGCAGACAGGACTGATGGGTACACCCCTCTTGGGTGAATAGGGCGTGGTCCTGTTAACCATGTTGATGCAGTCTATGATTGGACAGACGCTCAAGCACAGAGTGCAGCCGGTGCAGCTATCTGTCACAAATGGGAGGTGGGTCTCTGGGTCAAATGTTATGGCCTGGAACACAGACATTTACACAAGATTACTCAATTGCTAGTTGCTAATTAAACAGCAGTGTTGACCATATGCAATCTGTCACTGTTTAACCCATAAAGACCAAAACCATTTACTGATCTAAACTGTCTAATATCCACTAATCTCTGATCACTAATCACTCTGATCCACTATCAATACATGTAAATATTTGGTGTAAAATGCAGTTGGTCATTTTTTCATGGTCATTAGATATGACCCATTTGGATGTTTAGAGGCTCTGTAGTTACCGTGGAAACACTGTCATCTTCTACAATATTGATTCGCTATAAAACTCATGGAGTTTGACAAATGACAGTGGATGGAGACATTTGGTTTAGGCTCAGTTATTGATTGATTTTTTGTTTTGATATAATAACCCTTGAATTTACTGTGAGTTTATTTGAACATCCAAATTAAATATAGGAAATTAAATAAAAAAAAATACATGATTTACAGTGAAAAATGCAAAATACAGAGGATAATAGTGACATGTTACTTAAGAAAGGTTTAATATATAGAACAATTCATTTGGGAATTGCCAGAAAAGTAACACTGGGTCTTCATGGGTTAAATCAATGTATGTAAAAGCAGGAATATTAAAAGCACAAGTCCAAAGTATTTCTATTAGGCAGGTAGACCTATAAAACAAACTGCTCTGCTTGTGAGTGTTTCTCTACCTGATATCCAGAATCATTGCAGGTCATGTAACATTTACCACAGTTGATACACATCTCTTCATCTATGAGGGCCTGGACCTAAACACCAGAGACATGAGTACAAGACGGTCATTCAGATAAACTTTATTTTATTCAATGAATAATATGTAATTTCATAAGAATGCATTTAAGTTTTGCTTTCGCCTGATGTACAAAAATGTAGTAATGACACATAATCATAGTTTGCTATTTGTTTCTGATGCGTAAAGGGTTAGCAGAAATGAAAAGAAAAACAAGAATATAAAATGATTGCAGAGGTAAAAGTATTTACCTGTTCCATATTGTTAAGTTCCTGGTATGCTCCAATGTGACGTAATGCTCTGGCTATCACATCCTACAAACACAGCCATTAACACACACAAACACATGCACATGAGGACATTTAAATACATCCTGGCACATCTATCAGCATTTGCATTTAATATGGAAAGTGTGTGTTGCACCTTAACAGCTGGAACTGGTTTCTTAGGTGTGCTGGTTCTGGTGGTGACATTGGACACATCGCTTGTATCAACCCCCCTTAGCTTTTTCTTGTACTCTGCAATGGCGTCTGTCCTCTGTTGGAGGTAAGGCCCAAAGCTGGGGAGGCTCTACAAACACAAGCACAACAAACAATAACTGAACGATGCCAGCATTCATAGGAAGCTTTGATTAAAGCTTTATTGTGGAATATTCAGTGAGATGTGCAAAAACTCTACCCTTCAGCCACCGAAAATATCATAAAGCCCTCATTATAAAGATTGTGTTTGGTTATAGTCTGAGCTTTTTGGTTATGAGGATAATAATTCTGGTGAACACCCAAATTAATACATAGAAATAAATGACATTAAAGACTGAACAGCATAAATATTAGCAGTTAGAGAATACAGCCAGATATAGTTTTACTGACGTTTGAAAAGATGGAAGTAAGGATGGATTTAGCATTGGCAGAGACCACTATGGTAAAGTAGTTAGAAGTAAAAGAAGAGTAATAGTCACTCATTAAAGGTTGTGATCAGGAATGAAGCAGTACCTTTCCAACCAGTTCCTCCAGTCTGGGAATTGGTTTTCCTTTCTGGTGTTTCAATGTTGGAGGAGACTGACCGTCCCAGTTCTCCAGATCCAGACTCTTCAGGTACAACAACGTCTTCAGACCTGAATGCACACATGAACCAAAACTGCATCCATTAAAAGCCCCTGTGGACATCGACTGTCACTACACATAGAAATGACCAACAGCAGGTAAGAAAAGCTCCAAAGAGAGGATTGGTAAACTGTTTTAGGTACAAAAAACCCACAAAAAACCACCACCACCAACAATGAATTATTATTTATCAAATCATTACAATCAGAAATATTTGCTGTGATTTTCATTACCAGCTCCATACAGGAGAATATAAATGTATAAAGTTACACATAGAGTTACATACCAACACAGTAATCCTCAATCACTGTGAAGTCCTGGTTCTGAACTGCACTGCATACCTGTGGCATTCAGATACAAGGAGAAGAACTGATTCATATTAAAGAAGAGCAGACATAATACTGAACATTTCATTCAGCAGGTAAGAGGGCTTCCTTTTGCTGAAGTTCCCTTTTTAGTCCCTATTAAACTGCTCCCTACTGAGTACAGTTTGTTTCTGATTTAACAATGACGATTTCAACTAGTTATTGGATATTTAAAATCATGGCATTCACAACCATTTTAAAAGGTTATTATAATCAGACTTGATGAAATTAATGGAAAATTATGTAGACTTATTTCTTGTTTTCTTTTTAAACAAATATATGATGATGTAAGTAATAAATATAATCTTAA
>JAPTYQ010000010.1:11744916-11765750 GCA_029814465.1 Ostorhinchus cyanosoma
TTAAAGTGTTACCTTCTCAGCCAGTTTGGCCTTTGGTTTGTTGCTGTGTAGGAAAGCTCTGCTGTGGATCGCACCTCTGACTGACACACTACCTCCGCAGCGCTGGACCACATCAGTTACCCTGTGTTCACACTGACACGTAGCAAGTAAAAGATCATTTCATTTATGAAGTGTTCTAATTACAGACATGAGTGATGATGCCAAATAACATATTTATAACAGGTGGGAATTATAGCCCAACTTACAATACAATATTATGAAGATACTTCAATTATCACAGAAACAATATTTATACAACACCTCAAACTGTGCAAGATTATTATTTATAATACATGTACATCACATGGTATGTGTAAGTGTAGAACACAAATATCTGTATTTATTCCCTGCATTGTGGCATAATTTCCACATAAGTTAACGGGGTCATATTTTGCTAAACCTACTTTTATTAGTCTTTGGCACATTTAGTTGTGTATTTGGATCCTAACAGTTCAAAAAGTTTGAATTTGAACCTTCCAGGTGCTGCAAAGCTATCTTTATATTCATTGTGGCCAAAAATCGAGTGGATTTCTACAACCTGTTTTAATTCCTGCTTGATTTTTTACATTTATAACTAGTTACATCATGACATTTGCACATATAGGGTTACGACTTCCAATAAACATTTCTCTGAGTGGCAGAGTCAACACCTTGGGGGGGGGGGTTGAAGTGGCTCATGTGCATTTAAAGGGCCAGCACTCACAGGAAAATGTTTTAAGATGCATAATTCCATTTAAAAAGGCAAAATATAACCCCTTTAATTACCAAGATGCCTGAATAAATGCACTGACTGAAATGTGTTTTAACATAAACACTGATATTTACTGCCAGTGTACTAATAATGTATTATATTGTATGTTTCCTCCAATGGCACATACCTTATATGACATGCACTCACTGGTATTTCATAAAATATTTTAATTAGACTTAACAGTGAAATACAGAGTGGATGTATGAGTCTTACCGATGTGAGGAGAAGCTGAGCAGTGTACGTCTGTTTCACATTCCTCCTCTAAACACAAATAGAACACACACTGTAGGTAAGACTGTCTTATATAAATGGTCTTATTACACTTGAATGTTGTATTGATATAGCAGTGGGTGACCTTTGTCGGTCTTGTAAATACTAGTCTCTATAGCAACTTGTTGTTAATCTAAATGAAAGGTGTTTATTGCAACTAGGATTTATTGTTTTATTGCTTTGGGATTTGATGACTTGATCCAAAATAAAACAGAAATACTGAGGTCTGAGAAACCAATATCCCTGTGCAATGAGGTGTTAGTGATACTTCAGATTATTTAGCTTTAAAGACACCAGTGAATAATGATGTAAAACCTGATTACACACTACCTTGCTTTGAAAAAGGCACTTCATACAGCATTTATTACATAATATATAAATACATACTTTAAACATCACTAGACTGACAGCCAAAGCTACATCCAGTATATAACTGGAAACGCACTTTAAAATATCCTGCTCAGTGCATCTAAACTGTATTGTTGAAAAGGACAGTGTACAACTAATCCATTTCCATATTTCTGAAAGACAGATTTCATTTTCAGATGCTCAAAAGAAAGTGAATGTCCATTGAAGAATTACTGCTAAGGCTCCCTCGACAAAGGCAGAGAACAGAAAAATGGTAAAAATAGGTTTCCTAGATCTTCTTTATAAAAACCAGGCAGTATTTATAGTACCTGTCCTGTTGTGAGTTCTGTGTCATCCAGAAGCTTTTTTCCATCAAGCAGACAAATTCCATTCTCAATCTTCTGTGTCCATGCTCTCAGTCCCTCCTGAAACAAACAGTGACTTCAGAGTAATTCCATTAAACAGTTGTTATATTATTTTATTTCATATTGCATTTATGCTGACCTTAAGGCATTTATCCATGTTTTCTGTGCTGGATCTGTTCTCTGGTAGTGGTACAACTATGTCCACATTTAGACAACACAACACAGTGATCCAGGAGGAACAAACACCTGACTGGTACTTCCAGTCAGCGGGTTTAGCCATGCTCTGGAAGATCAGATCACAACAATGATTGATATCTACACAACATTGTAGCACATGTCAAAACTAGGGATGGGTACAGAGAATATTAGCAACAGGCAGCTTAGCAGGCTAAATCAAAACAAGTGCTGTAGTATTATTCTCCAATTTCAGATGATGATAGATGTTTTTTCCACTTAAAATTCTACACTGTGCTCAGACTCAGTCATAAAAAAGTAAAGCTGAAGGTCTGTACAAGCCTTCTTTTTTAATAAAGAATCATTATTGTGATAATCTGAAACAATAATAGCATTGGTATAAATAAAAAATTAATTCAAGCCCATCCTTTGTCAGAAAGCATAAACATCTCATGTCATAGTAAACTACTCAAACATGGAACACAGTGTGAAACAAAGTATAAACACAGATATATTGTATAGAAAATTGGATTCTTCTACACTAACCTTTGGGTCTTTGACGTCAAAGGTTCTACACAACGTTCTGTGATGTCAGGTTAAAGAATATCCACACATACAACCTCACATAGCAACTATTCATCAAAGTGATTCTGCTACATTGTTTTGCCAAAGGATACTTCCTTGTTTTGGAGTTGACATGTAGAGTGACACAGTCTGTAACATCGTCATCTGAAGGGTTCCATAGATGCTCTGAGGAAATCAGGTTGTCTACTCCAAAAACCAGCTGAACACACATACATTCAAACACCACAGACCTTTTAAGTTATGCGCATGTGGCAGCCACCTGATTTAGATGTTTTTTATTCCCTAAACAGCCAGAAATTATTTAGTAGACATTTAATAGTATGTACAGGACATGTGTTTTTGTAAATCTCACCTGTCGGAGTGTAGTCTGTGTGTCTTTAGCATCAGTATCACTGATGATGAAAACTCCTAAAACAGACAGGCCCCCAGGCAGCATCCTGGACACCTAGAAACACACAATTACATTCATGCTCCAGTACTCACTTCACTACAGATTGCATTATTTAATAACAAAACATTTTTTTCTCTTTTACCTGATAAATACATGTGATTTTTGCTAACTGTTAGAATTAAGCATGCACCACATCCTGTGATCAACAGCTATGAGTGAAGACTCAATCAATAATGCATGTGTAGTGGGATACAGTTTTGTCTCTCTTTGCCTACCTGGCGGGCGTGCTCAGTGACCCAGTCCTTGTCCACAGAGTTTCCAGCTGAGGCAGTCGACTCCTCCCTTTGGGGGGTACGAGTTGCCATGACAACAAAATCCCTCTGGGCTGAGCTCTAAAAAAGGGGATGGTTATTGATGATAGATGACAGTAACAATCATAACATGTAATCTTACATGTTATAGGAATTAAACAAATGAAGACAGTTAACAGAGATATTAGCTGGTTATCAGATGTATGTTATTCTGTGTCACAGGTGGTTATATTTTTGTAACTTGAGTCAGAAATGGCAGTTTCTCTGATAACATATATTACATATGGTCTATTATATATCATTTGAAGCAGAAGGTAACCAAAGGATATTAACATTGAAGAGAAGGTAAAGTAACATGTCTGTCACATGTTACCTTCAAATCTTACCTGTCCGATAAGCAAGCCTGTTATTTGACTTGCTTTTTGTTCACACAGTTTGGACAGATATTCCTCCACAGCATCGTCTACTATATAACCTCGACCCATACTGTCTGAAAGAAAGAAAGAGATGGACACGTGACCATAAATCATGATACACACCAATACAGTTTGATCAACATGTCTGTAAAACGCTAGCACGTTATCAGTCGTAAAACAAACCCTTCAAAGAGCACAACAGTCTTGTCAAATACACAATATTTAGCGTATTCTTGAAAGATACAGATGCAAAAACCTCTGGGCGTTGAGTATGATGAAGCTTGTCATCATTAACTTATACGTCAAGACCTGTCTGTCGCTATGGTGGTTATAATTATCCACATTCAGTCTCCAATACATACACAAATTTGCCATTCGAGCAGCTCACTACTACTTCTCCAAAAACTCTTACCTTACATAAAGTACTGTGCAGACTTAAATACGACCCAGATAACAGGTAGTTTGCTCTTAATTTTAAACAGCTGGCAATGGTTCGTCAGCAGAACAAAAAACTCTATCTCCCACAATGCTTTGCGAAATTACGCATTTCCGTCGCACGTTTTTGTCGCACTAGGTTAAACGAGGGTAAATAGTCAAGTTAGAAAACATATACAACATTGTTCTTTTTTCTTCAAAAACTATATAATAACCGCCAAAAATGTGTTATTACTAACAGCGTCAGTTATTAACTAATTAAAACCTTTTGAGTCACCACGTAATAATAATGTTATCATATACGTTTGTTTTGTTTGTTTTTGCCTTATTTTTTTACTGGCTCTAATCATGTTTATTGGTGTGTGTTTCAAATGAGTATTTACTCAGTTTTATTCTGTATTGCAAAAATAATATTTTCACTTTGTAACAATTGATCACTGAAGTAAAGTAATTTTAAAAAATTCTGTGCTGGATAATTCTGTGGTTAAACACCGAAGAAAGAACAATTTAAATCAAAGATGTATAAATGCTTGTAGAAAGATTACAGTGAGAAAGTTGTATTTAAAAAGAAAAAAGTTTTCTATAACAGATAAATGTACCATAAACCATAAATAAATATAAGTTGTCTGTAACGTTTGCCGTTAGTGTATATTAAAGTTTCTAAATCATCAATAATACATTAGACGAGATGAGATGAGATGAGATGAGATGAGATGAGATGAGATGAGATGAGATGAGATGAGATGAGATGAGATGAGATGAAGCTTTATTCATCCCATGACGGGGAACTTCAATGGTCAAGGCAGCAAATGAATAAAGTGCAAGAAAAAAGTGTACATGCATAAAAATAATGCAAAAAACAAGATAACACAATGTAAAATGAAGGGGGAAAAGTTATTATGAAAACTATAAACCAATATTATATAATTTAAAAAAAACTATACAGACCATATACATATTTACAACAGAAAGGAAATAATAACACATATAGTAGAAGAAGAAGAAGAAGAAGAAGAAGAAGAAGAAGAAGCCTTCATTTGAGCATGAATCAGGCTTTTATTTTGAAAGGCTTATACTCCACATCCCGTGTCTTCTTAGCAGATTTGACGTGTTCTCGCTTAGATCCCATCAGTGGTTTCATTTACAGGACACAACACTTGATTTTACAGGACTTTTGCAATTTGTTTAGTTGTGTTTTTCGGACGGTTTGGTGGAGATGGCGGCCGTCCTGCTTCAGGCTCTGGAGCGGACGGAGTTGAACAAACTCCCCAAAGGCGTCCAGAACAAACTGGAGAAGTTTGTGTCGGAGCTGCAGAATGCTAACGAGGCGCTGAGGACGGAGCGCGAGCGGTTCAACGCCGACTGTGGTAGGGCTTCAACACACTTCATCCAAACTACAGGAAACAAAACACAGATTAATTAAACTACAAGGGCCAGAGAGCGAAAAAGTAGATTCCGTCTTGTAATCCTGTCTCATGGATGGAACCATCGGTGTGAATGAGCCGCAGTGCTCTCATGTTAGCCTCCATGTCACGTTGAGGCTAAATTCTCTTTTATTTACATTAGCTTGGAATGTAGTGTATTAGATTATTACTTAAGTACACAAAAACCTAGAAATATTCAGTGAAATTGCTGTGAATGTCTGCGATTTATTTGTATATCTGATTAAAAGTGGGAAAACGATATGTTGTCACTCAAAGGAAGTTGGTTGTGCTGCTATTTCATCCAGCAACTTGACTTGTGGCAGAGTAAAAGTACTACATTGTAAAAAATACTCTGATACATGCTGAGGTCCTGCACACAAAACACTAAGTATCCTACAAATGTGTTATTATTGAAATATAAGTGAGAATGACCCGTTTTCTGTAATGAATGAATGAATATATTGGTCTCGTCCTACCACTGATTATGATGGGCCTCATTATGATCACTTTATATGCTGTTGGGTAGCTTGATTTCAAAAAATAATAATAATAAGTATCATATTTTACCACTTAACTTTCATTTTGTTTTAATAATGTAAACCTGAGATGTAAGTCGACACTAATGTGGAAATATAAAGTATCAAAATATGGATTTACTCAAGTTCAAGAACTAATAGATCTTAATTAAGTACCTGTATTTCATGGGGGGGCTGAGTGTTATGTTGAATTATGAATTATGCTGTCTCTCTTCCTTTTCCTTTACAGAACAACAGTATTTTGATTTTGAGAAGCGACTTGCAGAGAGTCAGGAGCAGATCCTGTCAGCCACCAAAGACCTGCAGACGGTTAAGGAGGAAAACAAAAGAATCAGTACGTTTTCATTCACATCATCTTCTTCATTCATCAAGGAATAAAAATGTTAAGATGATTGCTGGCTGTTACTGTTAAAAGCTAACTGGTGGTGAAAATAAGCACCCATTTCATTACTAGGTTATTAACAGCTGAGTTAAATTATATCTGAAATAAAATGACAGAATCTCCTCACAATAGTATTATTGTTGCTTTGTTTAAATGTCCCCGTTTCATTTTGTGCAGATGAAGAACTGAGCGCTCTTAAGGGAATCGAAGGAGAGACGTCTGAAGAAAAAACACCACAGCAGGTAAACGTGACCCACAATGCATCTCTAAAAACATGTAGTGTTGGAACATTTTTTAATGGGGGTTTTGGAGGGATGTTAGGAATGTGAAGAAGCACTTTATGGAGGATTATTTGACATTACTTACATTATATTGAGATGAATTCAATAATTGAAATTTGAGCATAAACAGAATAGAGAAACACTGTTAATGCTTGTAAAATGCAAAGCCCACAGTACCCTGATACAATGCCAGTATTTGTTGTATGTAATTGGCTAAACCAAGCTTCAATCTGGTATGTGTTTAAACAGTGTTCAAATAAAGTTCTATTACATAAAGATCCATAGGAGAAAATTCTGAACATTACACACAGTATGGATAGGTCTGTGGAATTATACTGCCAATAGATTTGTGTTTCTATGATTATATAATAAATGTGTGTGTTTGTGCTTGAATGCAGCAGACAAAAACCAAGTATGAGATTGAAGCAGAGAGGAGAGAGCTGGCCAGGCTGTTGGAGAACAGAACACAGGAAGTGGAGAACCTGACGGGTAAGAAATCAGAAACAGGCTCTCTGTTCAAATATACACATCTGCATGGATTTGTATGTAATGGACACACTGTGCAGATAATTAACAAACATTTATCAGATAACATGAATAAAAAAAAGACATATAACCCATCTTTTGTTGAAATCATTCACTATTAAGGTTATTGACTATAAACTCTTTTAACTTGAATTGACATTAGGCCTACATAAGACAAATCTGATATTTTACTGTGTTTATTGGGAGCAACAGGGTTTTTGTTATTGAAAGAAAAGCCCATTATCAATCATATTACTTTTTGTGAATTAGAAAATGTTCTGTAGGCTCAAATACCAGGTGTCACTCCTATACACTGACATACTGTGTGTCTTTTTATATGAAATGAGAACAAGTTTTTCTTTGGTTAGGTTTATTAAGTTCATATTGGTTCATTTTGTATGTGTTTTAGAGGATGTGAAGCGTCTTAATGAGAAGCTGACAGAGACCAACAAGGTCAAGATGGAGCTGCAGTTAAAACTGGATGATATTCAGTCGTCAGAGGCTTCTGTTCAGGTAAACGCTGCACTGGAAATACTATTTACTGCCGTTCTCCCAGTGACCACTAGGGACCTAACGGTTGATGCTCATTTGATCCACACCACAGGTTTCTTGCTTATGTTTACTGCTAAAAGAAAATTCATTATTGGCAATAATTGAGCATTTGAATGCATTGTTTGCAGCATCGGGAGAAGCGCATGGAGCAGGAGAAGGAATTATTGGAAAAGAAAATAGAGTGGTTAACTGCAGAACTGAAGACCAAAACTGAAGAACTTCTGAACACCAACAGAGATAAAGGCAAAGAGATAGTGGAGCTTCAGGGAAGTCTGAAGAACAGCAAAGAGCAGGTATAATACACAGCACTGAATACAATGTACTCTATGTATAGAGTTATCCCTGTTTTGTTTCAGGTTCCGTAAGTTAAGGAAAGATAAAAACTGAAACTTTTAAAATATATAATTCTAGAACATGTTAATTGATTTTCGCTTGTTTATGTATTTATTTTTTTTAACATGAGTTCCAAATTTAAGCCAATTGAAATAGACAGAGATGTAACTGAAAATGGCTCATAATGTGAGGTTTTAGGCCTTACTCACATTTTAATAACGTTTCTCTGAACTAGGTGAACAGATTGGAAAGTCAGGTCACATCTCTGAAGGTAGCCAGTGAAAATCAGAGTAAGAGAGCTGAAGACCTCAACAACAAACTGAAACAGGTAAGCCAACAAAGAAACCATAGAGTTTCTCACAAATATTAGTTTAAGATATAGGGTCTGTTGACTCTTCTTCTGTTTGCAATGATTACAAACTATGAGACCTTAACACTTGCTTATATAAGTTCAGATTTTACTTGTTGTGATTCTGTCCAATAACAAAAGAAACTTTAAATCGGAAGCATCATCTGATGTTTCTCTGAGTCACATTGTTCTATTAATGCTGTATTTATTACTATTTTAACATATCATGAAAGCTTCATGGGTTTAAATGTATTTATACTGTTTGTTCTTTGATTATATGGTATGTTTCTGTCTCTTCAGGCTAAAGACGAGCGCACTGCCATGGAGGAGAAATACCGCAATGAGCTCAATGCTCATGTCAAATTGTCTTCACTCTACAAGGTGAGAGTCACTGAAATACACCAGTAAAAGTATGTGTGCTTCAAAAGGACACAATCAGAATTCTATATGTTAGAAGATAGAGTAGAGTTGTATGGATTTGTCATTTTTATTGTTTTATTTTTATTCCCTGATCCTTAATTTTAAACGCGGTGTTGGCAGCCCCTGACAGCACTGTATTCAGGTGTTAATCATGTGTAGTCAGTAATAATGTGTGTCTTTTGCCTGTAGGGGTCAGCAACAGACATGGAGACCAAAAACCAAGAGCTGAACAGAGCCGTGGAGGAGCTCAGTAAGCTGGTCAAAGACACTGGAGAAGGTACAATACAGTGTGTTGTCTTCAAGAAACATGAACATCTGAAAATGTAGACGAATATTTCTGCTTTTGAATGTAAATGTCACTGTTATAAATGTATAATAACGGCTAATCCTCATCTTACAATACTATAAAAACACCACTGGGCACTAAGGAACTGTATTTGCATCTCACAAATGAAAGCAGAGTCCAAAGTGTTCTTGATGAACTATGTGGTTGATTGTCCTCGCAGCTAATAAGGTCCTAGAGAAGAAGGTTTCTGAAGGAGAAGAATTAAAGGCACGACTTGAAGCTGAGCTGAGAGAGAAGATCAAAAAAATGGAAAAAGAGCTTGAAAATGTTACAATGAAGGCTGCTGGAAAACACTGCTGTAAGAAAATATACATTTCAACTTTAAAGTATATGTTAATGTATTGAAATGTGTTCATGAGCCTTTTTTTTATATCTATATCTGTGTGTTGTGCTCCAGGCGCTCCTTCTCTGACTGAGGAGCAGTTGGACTCGATGTGTCCGTCAGCAGCTGCCATCGCCGCTATAGTCAAGCCTGGCATGAAGTTCTTTGACGTGAGTGAAGAAAAATAAAAAAGCTCAGTGAAATGATGGAAATGAAAATCACAGTTTGCTAAGTGTAAATTCCATTCTCTCTGTAGCTGTATAATGCATACGCAGAGTGTCAGACTCAGCTTCAGCTTGAGAAGCAGGAGACCAAGCGAGTCAGCAGGGTGTTGGATGAAATCGTCCAGGAAGTCGAGTCCAAAGCACCTGTTCTCAAACGCCAGAGAGAGGAGTACGAGGGCATGCAGCGGTCCATGGCCTCGCTGTGCAACAAACTGGAACAAGCTCGAATGGTTTGGAATACTGGTCTAATAACGTATGATTCACATAATAATCACTGACAATAATACACTTTTATTCATCTGAGGATTTCTGTTGTGTCAATAGGAGATTTACAGTTTGCAGAAAGAAAAGGAGGAGGTCAAGCAGCGCTGTGAAGGTCTGGAGAGAGAAAAACTTAGGACAGAGAGGCAGTTGGAGGACACATCTGCACAGGTACACACTTTCTAAACTTTCAAAGTAGTATGAATGAAGTAAAACGGTGTCATCAGTGTAGTGTGTATGAAGTATAGATTTAAACAGAGATAGGTAGATGGCTATTTTATTGCATCACAAAACTTGTAACTAGATTTGATTTGCAGTCGGGTTTGTACATTTCTCTTGTTTTCTTAGTGTGTCACACAGCTGAGAATCTCTTCCGTTTTAATGTTATACAAGTGAGCATTACAACTGGACTGTTTTTTCCCCTGCATTTAAGCTCTGTCAGAACTGATGATAAAATTACAAAGGAAAATGAGATCACTGCTGATTGATTGATCTGTCATTTGTTCATTGATCTGTCCCTTGTCCAGATTTGTGCTCTTCTGGTGGAGATAGAGGAAGGCAGGGGTAACCGGGTGACCAAGGATGATGGCAGCTCTGCCGACATTTCCAGCACCACTGAGGTCACCCACCCACGCCAGCTGTCCTTCCGCAGTGTAGAGGAGCTCCAGAGGCAGAACCAAAGCCTTCTGGGAAGGCTGAGAGATTTGGAGGAGGAGAAGAACAAACAGCAGAATCAAGTTACATCAACACGGTAATAAATGTTCATGAACTAGGGGCTATACTAGTAAAACTTCTACCCCTACCTCAACCACTCTGTTCTTTGTAGTGAAGCTAAATATTGAGAAACAGCAGAAATGAACCTCTCTGTGTCTGTTTGTCCAGGGTTTCAGAGCTGGAGACAACTGTGGATAAACTTCAGAGGGAGATGGAGCAGTTCAGAGAACAAAGGAACCAGCAGAAACAGTTGGCTGACTCCAACGCCAGGCAGAGAGACATGTACAAGGCTCTGCTGACACAGAGCACCGGCTTCAGCCTGCCTCCCCAAGGTAAACAGAACCACACGCTCTATGTAGAAATATTCACGAAGCAAGAACAAAAAATTAAGTGTTTTCTTCTCTACCAATGCAGTGCTTCTAATATGCTCATGTAAATTAAGGTAATGAGGTGTTATATCTTAAAAGGAATTCATACAGTATATAGGTTGTAAGGAGTTAAATATCCTTTGTCCCAGAGGTCGACTTGTGATCAGGAATTATTACGGTCTTTGGACAATAAACGTATCATTTTCAGGTCCAGACTCCCACCCTGCCCCTGCTCGTCCCTCGGTCCCAACTACTCGATCTACTCCTCAAAGAGCTGCTGCTGCAGAGTCAGCGCAGACAGCTCAGGCTAAAGCTGCCTTGAAACAGGTACTATATAAAACACTTAAGTCTGTAGGTTTTGTATTTTGCTTTAAATGAAATAAATAATGTAGAATCATTAAGTCCCTGTTCTGCACCTTTTTATATTACTTGTGTAATAAATATATCTATGTTTCCAGCTCAACGATGCCTTCACTCTGTATAAGAAGGAGAAGGCAGAGAATGATCGGATGCTGAATGACACAAATGACAGACTGCAGAAGCAGCTGACTGAACTCCGCTCCAGCAATGCCAAACTGACATCTCAACTGGAGTTCAGTAACAAAAGGTGACTTAAGTGTCCTAGAGTTTTTCGTGTCATGAATTTTGTCAAAAGGGGAAACCAGGTCTGGTTCTTCTGCTGTGCTTTTTATTCCTGTTCTAAGATTGTTTTGATTGGATTTTTTCAATGTTCCTCTGCTGTCAGGTATGAGATGCTCCAGGAGAATGTATCAGCGTACCGGAGAGAGATCTCTGCTCTACAGGACAGGAACCAAAAAATGTCTGCGACGACCCAAAGACATGAACACATCATCCACACAATGAGCCAGGACCTGCGTCAGTCGAATGAAAAACTGGCGCTGGAGGAGGTGTGTAAGAAAAGATTACATGTCATATTGGCAGTGTCTGTGTATTATTAAGTCGTTAACACAGGATGTGTTTGTGAATCTTTGTTGTAATGGACCTCTCCTTCCAAACACTCTTTCTGCTCTTTTGAAAAGCTGTTTCAATGTTTTTAGCTATTGATGTCATTTTGTGTTTGTTTAGGTTCGAGTAGAAAACTTAACAAAGGAGAGAGACATGTTGAGACAAGCAGAGAGTCGACTCAGTCGAGAGAAGGAGGCCATGCTGGCTGAGCAACGTAACCAGAACCTCCTACTCACCAACCTCAAGACTATACAGGTACAGTCACACATCAAGAATATGAACGGGAGTGAATAGATGTGGCTCATCATACCACATTCTTTTGTTGTACTGGTAATACTATTCAGTAGATGCTACTACCAGTAAAATACAGCCCAAATTATTATTTTGCTAGACTTTTGGGACCCATATTAGGTTATTTAACATTTTATTTTCCAAAATATGTGTGACATCAGTGCACTGAACAATAAACTTCACTCATTTATTATTTATTTAAAAAATAAAATTAAAGAATATACAATAAAAAACAATTGCATCAAAATATGTGTAACTTGAATAAAGAAAATATACATATTTTTCAGCATTATATGTTTACATAATGACTATCATCAGAAAACATACCCTTGTACCTTTATACATATCTGTGATTGGTCCATATATCCCAGTATGTCAGTTGGGCTTCACAATGACTTATTTTGACTCATTTATCTGTTATGATCTAGCTAACTATGGAGCGAACGGAGACGGGCACTCGCCAGCGACTAAACAATAAGATAGAGCATCTGGAGAAAGAACTGGCTACTATGAAGACCAGGCTGGACCAGGAAGTGGCACAAAGACATGCACTCGGACGCTCTATGGATGTATGTGGAGTCAATATTTATGTACAGTTACCATGCATGTCTTGTAATTCAGAAGAATGTACCAGCAATTTCTGTAATCTCTGTCTCTGCAGGCCCAGCTGTTAGAAGCAAAGAGACAGCTGGAGACCCAGAACACCTTGTTGCAGAAGACCAGAGAGTTGTTGCGTACTTCTGAGCAGCAGGTCACATCACTCAGAACCCAGCTGGCTTCTGCATCTGATGCTTCCAGTGTTCCAGCCTCCAGCAACACAAGCACACCGGCAACAAGGGCTGCAGGCCTCAGAGCACCACTTAAAGGTAAACAGGGAAAAGAAGACACTAGAGCTCCAGTGTTTTTTGCTTAGTTCATAGTTGACCGAGATGACCGAAGTGGCAGCTGTGATAAAAGTCAGTTGAATTCACGACATCAGTGTCAGTGTTTGCGGAAGTGTTGCAACCATGCAACAGCTTTTCACAGAACAAAATCTGTAATGTGAACAACCATTCTCAATGGTGCAAATGTTATTTTCTTTCCTGTATTTCTATTCAAACCTTAGTAACGAAGTCATATGTATTACTATTACTGCAAAATATATATTGTTTTTTATTAATTATCTAGCATGCACTTTTAGTACTCTTATCTTCTGAACATTGTAGTTTCACTACAGCAAAGCCACGTCAATATTATTCATCATCAGATTATTATTAGTCTACTGTGGTTATCTCTTCCAAAGACCTTATCAATTCTCCCTCACATCTTTCTTCATTTCATGATGTTGTCCATCGTGGTCAAAGAATATTGTTTAGGAAAAAACAGATGTGATCTTTCTGACTGTTTGACCAGTACTCATCTCTGTATGAGTATAACCTCTATAGAGTTGAGTTGATGTTGATATTGTTAGTCTAAGTGTTTTTCTGGTGTCTCTGCCTTTTCAGTTCGATCTCCTGGGCCTCCTGCCACCCAGCAGTCCAACCAATCAGAACAGGAACTTGCAGAAGTGAGAGGTCTTCTACGCACTGCAGAGGAAAAGAACAATGAACTATCAGAGCAGCTAAAGAACGCTAATACCTCTGTAGAGCAGTACAGATCAGTGGTACTTACTCTGGAGGACAGTCTAAAGAAAGAAAAGGAGGTATGGAGTTGTTCACTGATCCTACTGCCTCTTCTGCCCTTTGCTCTCAGTAACTTACAAATGCTATACTCATTGTACTTCATCTCTGTTATTGTCCTCCAGTCACGTACCCCCCTGGAGATGCGGCTCAAAGAGTTTGAAGAGGTGCAAAAGCAGCTGGAGCAGAGGATTGTAGAGGCGGAGAAGATGAAAGAGCAGCAGCAAGAAGAGCGGAGGAAGGCTGTGGATACAGTGGAGAAACAAGTACGTTTGTTAATACACATCAAGGTTTAAATTTACCAAGAGTTTCAGTCAGGCTCAAGAGGAACTTATGTGAAGGACTAAAGAACTGTAAAAGTTATGAAAATTAGATCAAGTTTCCACACAATACAAAACTTACAGCAAAGACAGGTTTTGTTTAATATCCGTCTCTTGGTTACTTAGTTGAAGTACATGAAGTGGTACAAGTTGGAGCTGGGATGTTTTTTTCTGTTTGAACAGTAACAGTCAGCCCTGCATCACAAATGTTTGTAAACCTTTGGGAATGCTTTCCCCTGAACAGTCTGTTTTTTTAGCACCTGGAACTAAATAAATGCAGGTTTAAATCCTACATTTAACACACCTCTTGGTCCTTGAGAAAAGGTCATGTGCTTAAAAACCCACTTCACATGTATCAGTGTGTGATGGAAAAAGGCCTGAATGCCTTGCGCCCCTGATTAGGATATGTGGTTTATGGAACGGAAACATCTTTAAATGTACCCATTTCAGCCTGTTCAATCCTGTAATTCTCTAAATTTGAGTGATTTCTTTTCATGTTTTCTGCAGGTTGCTGAGCTGCAGCGCACTCTGAAGGCCAGTCAAGTGGAGCAGCAGGAAGCACTGGAGAGAGCAACAGCTGCTGTTACACTGGAACAGAAAGCTATACAGGACAGCCTCCTGCAGGTTCATTAATACCCACATGCTCATCTTTACACATTACTACCTATTCATCATCCTGGAGTTGTCAGTAAAACTAATATTTGTGTAATATAAAAACATATGACAAGTTTGTGATTGATTCCATTATTATTATGTGTATTATTTTACTCACTCCAGTTAAAATGTTGCATGATAAGCTATGTTAACCTCTAGGAACATCCTAAAGTAAATGACAAACACTGAATGGAACCCAGTATGTTTATTATTTTATGGACCCTCATTTATACATGGACTACTTTGTTTTCTTCCACTCAGACTAAGCTTGCAGGAGAAGCACAGTCGAAGTATGAGCGGGAGCTAATGCTTCATGCTGCAGATGTGGAGGCCCTGCAAGAACTGAAGAAAAAATTACAACAAGAATCGACGCGGAAGAGGGAGCTCGACGAGCAACTAAACAAGACGTCCTCCCTCCTTCAGGAAAAAACTGCAGCCTGGAATACAACAGAGAAGCAGCTCAAGGTAGAACGGCTGAGGATTAATGCAAGAGGGTGCACACTGAAGGGAAAGTGTATATATTTGGCAGTTATATTTAGGAGTTATTGGTGTATCCCTAAACAGTAGCTGTGAGAATGCTGCTCCAGAAGACTGAGCCAACTTATTTCACCTAAAAGTCTTTGTTTCCTTTAACTTCCCTACAGGAGGATGTAACTAATAAGAATCGTCGCTGTGAGGATCTGGTGAAGCAGAATGCACTCCTACACCAACAGATGGATGATATGGCAACAAAGAGTCGTCAACAGCGACAGCAGCCCCGGCAGCAACAGCTTGACCTGTCATTCAGCGAGGAAGGGAAGACCACTGAACAGATACTAGAAATCCTCAGGTAATAATGTCATACACAAAGGGTAGCTGTGCATTTCCATGAATGAAGTTCTTGTAGTTCTTAACACATAGCTGCAGTTTATCTAAAGAGATCATGACAATGTCTGTTTTCTAGGTATGTGAGGCGTGAGAAGGAGATTGCTGTTACTCAGTATGAGGCGTCTGAAGGAGAGGCTCTTCGTTATAAACAACGAGTGGAACACCAAGACAGAGAACTGAAAGAGCTGCAGGAAACTCTGAACGCTGAGAGGGAAAGGATGCAGGTACTGATGAAATGAAGCCATACTTGTGAGGCATTTTCACATTTGTCATTTTACTTATAAAGTAAAAGGGAAACAAAACAACCCCCAACTAAAATTGGCCATATTTTAAAGGATAATGTCATAGTGTTTCAGGTATCTGACCATAAAACAATAAGCATGTGCCCATTTGATGAACTTAGTCACATCCACTGAATATTCTGTTACCAAACATTACTAAATATATACTATGCTCTTTGAACAGAGCATCATAAAACCACATTTGATGATGAAAAGACTAATTTATGAAGATTCCCTTTAGATTTGTCTGACTTAAATGGCTGAAGCCTCGCAACAATTTGAGATAAACTCAAATGTTCTTTGAAATCTAGTCAGTTTAAGCTGATAAAGGTGTCTTGTTTCACAGCAGTAAATTATAGAACTACTGTGAAACAACAATAGCTATACATTTTCTCATTACCGTATACTTGGTTTACTCAGGCTACCCTGAAGTCTCTGGCCCAGCAAGAGGAACAGCTGAAGAAGATGGAGAATATCAGAGGTCTTCAAGAAATCAACAGAATGCTCAAAATGGACAGAGAGAAACTGGAGCAGGAGTTGAACCAAGCTCAGGTTAAGGTAAGCCATTGAGTTTTTTTTCTGTTCTACACAATGTTTCTTAATTTTTACAACTGTCAGAAAACAAACCCGCATTATAGTCATTTGGTCTCTGAACTTAAAACTAATACAATCCCTCAGAAGAGCTGCAACTATTTATCTGTTTTCATCAGGTGAAAAAGCTGCAGTCAGACATCAGCCCACTGCATCACTCTTTATCTCAACTGTCAGAGAAAAATGGCTCCCTACAGGCTGACAAGAGGTTAATGGAGGACGACCTCAAACGCTGGAAGGCCAAGGCACAGGTAACGGTTTGACTGTGAATGCTTAATTGTGTTTATGTTCCATTTTGCTAATGCAGCCGCGTTGTCATATTTGATTACCTGTGTTAATTGTTTACATATCATTTGTGTTTCCCACTATAGCAACTGTTGAGCCAGCAGAAGGATGGAGATGTGGAGGAGAGACAGAAACTCACCACAGAGAGAGAAGCTCAACAGAAACGCATCGCACAGCTAGCTGAAGAAACAGCCAAGTTGAAGACTGAACTGGCCAGGTATGCAGAGCAGGATGTCCAGACTGTACCAGATTAATCAGTTTTTCTTAATGAATAACATGTTAAGTGACGTAATCATCATTTGTGCTTCAGATCCAATGCCAGTAGCAACTCCGCACAGTCTCAGCTTCAGGGCCTGAGAGACTCTGTGGCCCGTCTAACTTCAGAGAGGGACACTCTCAAGAAAGACCTGGAAACCAAAAACAATGACATTCTTGAGAAGAACAAAACCATCACTCAGGTGAAAAAGATTGGGCGGCGCTATAAGACCCAGTTTGAGGAGCTCAAAGCCCAGCATGACAAGGTAGGTTTTGGTTGTGAAGGCTGAAAAAAGAACTGCTTTATTGCATCAAAGCTATAATAGTGGGCCTGTCTCTGTTTGACAGTTGGTTGAAGAAACATCAGCTAAAACACAAAGTGAGACAAGTTCGAGTCAAGAGACCCAGCAGCAACTGAATAAAGCCGAAGAGGAAATGAACAAGACAAAAGAGGAGCTGAGCACCCTCAAAGACGAGATGCAGAAAAAACAGGATGAAGTAAGCAACCGGTTTATTTAAGCCTCAATGTGATGATTCAGCAGTGTAACAGTGCTTTTTTGTACTAGTTACAGGTTACTTGTTATATTTGTGACTTTTTATCAGACTAGTGGAGAAACTAACATTACTGAGTAGCACATAATATCATTGTCATAGTTTTATAAAGCTTGATAAAACCCAAGCATCAGAAGGTAAGAAGAAGTTTAATTGTGGTTCTATTACTCTTCATTTGCTCCCTCAGGCTCAGAAGTCTAAGCAGGAACTGGAGGAGGCCCAGAAGGAAAACCAACAGAACAAAGAGAAGTCCCAGGAGCTTCAAAACCAACTGGTGCAGAATCAAAACCAACTGACACAGGTACTGCAATCAAATAGTTCAGTATCTTCTGTATGACGGTTAAAGACATAATGGTAGAAATCACTGGCCCTGTTGTCATTTGACACTGTAGGTGCAGTCTCAGCTGTCCCAGACTCAGACTCATCTCCAGCAGATTCAGAATCAGCTGACTCAGAGTCAGAAAGAGCTTCAACAATCCAAGACCCACAGCCAACAGGTACAAAAAGCTGCTAGTCTATTCTTAACATATGCATGTACAACTTAACCCAACAATGTACAGAACTAAAAACCCTCTTCGGTTCTACATTACAGTTGCAGAATCAGTTAAAATCGGTTCAGTCTCAAGCCCAGGCCCGTCAGAACCAGATCCAGCAAATCCAGAGGGAGCTGCAGCAGTCCAAAGAAACCCTCCAGCAGAACCTCTCTAGTCAGAAAGAACTGCAGCAGACGCACCAAACCAGCCAGCAGAGCCACAACCAGGAAGTCAGCAACTTAAAGGCTGCACTGTGCCAAGCGGAGACCAAGGCAACGAGACTTTCTTGCTCCTCTACAAAAGACAAGCACATATTCGGCCAAAACATTGTATTCTGTATCTGTCTTGCTTATTTCAAGATGTCAGCAGTGGTAAAATAACAAATGGCTTTTATTTTAACAGGTGACTGAGCTTCAAGGCCAACTGGATAACTTGCAGACGGTTTGTGAAAAGTCCTTTACACATACTTTAACTAGTACAAGAGACAGATTACATGCATCACCTGTTAAGCACTTAAAGAAAAACTAGTTTGCAGAAAGTGAAATATTTTATAATAGCTGTTAACATTCTTTATAGATTTCTCTAATTTCCTTCTTTTGCTACCTTTAATTCTTAGACGGTTGGTGAGCGTGAATCAGACATCAAGCGCCTACAGGAGCAGCTGACTGAAGCCAGACAGACCAATGAGGCAAACCAAGCTACTCAGGCAAACCAGAGTTCCCAGTCAAGTGATGCTGGTGGCGACGCTAATCCAGCTGTACAAGAGGAGCTGGCAAAACTCAGACAGGAGGTATTTACAGATCATGAAATTTAGGAACAAAGAAATGCATAGACAACAATTCTAGTGGAGTTAAGCATAAAGGAAATTAAACTATGTTATTTGATGCAGTTATCTGAGAGTAAGAACAGAGAGGAGCAGCTCAGACAGCAGATGGCCGACAAAGAAGAAAAGACAAAGAAGGCCTTCCTTGGAGCCAAGACCAAAATCAACCAACTGAACAGTAAGTTTATACGCACACACAAACACACAGGTACCAGGGGGCCTTGGAACACATCCTCAATCTAGTAATTTACATTTAAAACTAAGATATTACTGTATGTTGTTGTATTAGCTTTAGAGTAACAGGGATTGCATTCACATTTGTTTACAGATGCCAAGGAGCAGCTCAGCCAGGAGGTTGAAGAGCTGAAACAGACTAAAGAGGAACTGGAGGTGAGAATGAATGCCATCAAGTCTCAGTATGAAGGACGCATGCTTCGACTGGATAGAGAACTGAGGGAACTGAGAGAGACGCAAACAAGTACTGACTCCAGAGAAGAACCACAGGACCAGAGCAGCTCGAAGGTAAACACCTCATACCATATGTGAACCAGACACGTGAGGTTGCTTGTTTGTATTTTTGCTTTTTCTGATTTTTCTGAAATTGCCTGGTATTTTATATTAACCCTGAACGTACGCTTAGAAACTGTGATATTTGTACAGTCTGTAATTTCTGATGATGAGAGCATGAATTTAGTGTCACTCCATACCTCTGGTGAATTATTTCTGATTTCAATATGGTAAACCTTTGTATTTAAGGTGGGTGATCAAGCCAGATCTGCAGACCAGAGGCAGATATCTTTGAAGAGTCCTGCCCAGGACAGAGGAAGGTAAAGGACATACCATTAGAACATTTTAAATTAGCCAAACAAAGGTCTTGTCCACACTTTTAAAACAGATATTTTCGCCCTTGGTTTGGTTTTCATATATGTTTTACAAATTATCTCCAAACACAAAATAATGCTAGAGTGACTACAGCAGGTGATGATGAAGTCCAGAGTGAATTAACAATATATCAAACAAATAGCACATCCTCATTCTGCAAAAAAAAAGGCTTACTGTTTTTTGATCAGACTGTCATTTCAATAAAATGCACTTTGCCTTAATAACATAGTCCACCTAATAATGAACAAGATTTAACTAGCAAGCAAAGTAGCATCATTGTTGTACAATATCGTATAAAATATCACCACCTAGTGAGTTACTTTTCAAGGTAAAACAAAAACATTGTTGATGCACATGCTCATTGTACAGACTTCTTCAGTGTTCCTCTAATAGGTTTTTAATGCCCACCTAAATACTAATAAAGCTGAGAGTTTATTAACCTGCACTTTACATGGCATTAAAAATCTGTTTTAATGACCTAAAAAGCTGTTTCTATATGATTGAATGGCCAAAACAGGGAGGAAAATGCTTCTCACAATATCTGTATTAATGTGGATGAGACCTTAAATGGAAAAAAACGATCTGCTCAACAGAAATACAGTCTTAACGTTGCTCTGTGTGTTAGTTCCAGCCTGTCTGAACCTCGCACTGCCAACATCAGGCCTACCCCAAGTACGCCGTCGCCGAGCAACAAACCAAGCCCTTCCACTGGTAGCAAAGCCACACCGCGCGCTAGCATCCGGCCTATGGTTAC
>JAPTYQ010000010.1:11795559-11812893 GCA_029814465.1 Ostorhinchus cyanosoma
ATTCTATTCTATTCTATTCTATTCTATTCTATTCTATTCTATTCTATTCTATTCTATTCTATTCTATTCTATGCTAAAATATCCACTCATCAGTCATCGGGGTCAGTGTAAATCAATCCCTGCTTTTTGTGAAATTGCCAGTTTGATAATTACTTTATCATTTTAAAGTAATTTTCCGAACCCAAAGGAAAATGCCAAACATACTCTCAGACGTGAGAATTTGCCGCTTTTTTTGTTGTGAATATCTTAGGATCTTTTGTTTGCGAGAAGAAGCAATTTGTAAGGAGTCACCTCAGGCTTCTTCACTGATTTTTTTCATGAACAAAATTCAACTGATGGCAAAAGTGCAGTTAAATCAATTGTTAATGAGTTGTTGAAAGTGCATCTTTGCATCTGTCTAATTAACTGCATTCACATTTGAATCGGTATTCAGGCAAAAACATTCCCGTCTGTTATTTCTTTGAATTCACATCGAGGCAGAGCTTTAAAAGACTTTGTAAAATCCACATATTTTGTCTTTTTCATAATTATTTAACAGACATTGTTTAGTTTTTCAGACTTAATCCTCTCCTGTGTCTCTCATGTGCTTGTCTTTAATGTTCTTTTTCTTGTACTCTATTGGAAAAGAACACGTTTAATGGCTTGTATTTTCTTTAAAGTCTAGTTTTGGGGTATAAAATGACATTTAAGTGATAGAATTTCCAGTGTCAGCCAACACTTCAGGTCATTATGGTTAAGAATGAAAAGAATGAGAAGAAGCTGTGCAGTAAATGTTTTATTGAACAAAAGACGTAGACGTGTAATAATCATTAAAGACGGAATTAAATAAGCTTTAATGTAATCTTACATAAGGATAAAATCCAGCGAGTAGCACAGGGGGAGGATGGACACAACTAGAAGTCTATGTTCTATAGTCAGCGTTGTTTCCTTCAACATCCAGAAAACCTATATGTGCCTTTTTTTTTTTTTCACCCCTTTTTTTCTCCCAAGTACTTTGTCTATAATATCAAGAGAACAAAAGCACAGCAAGGTGATGTTGCCCACTTTCCCGAAAAGTTTGGGAGCAGTCGGAGGACTTGAACTTGTGACCTTTGCATGGGTGAACAGCTTTCACCTGGGGCACTGAAAGCAACCAACGTTGTCAAGGGAGATGAGGATGATGACGAGGCAGTTTGTTTTGCAGGTGGGGGGGGGTGGGGGGGGCGAATATGGCAGAAAAAGGGGAGAGGAAAAGTTTCAGGGGGAAGGATTGCTTGGCCTTAAAATGTATAATGGTGCAACTCTCCAAGGGCAGCACAGCTGGGACGCCCTTGAGTTAGCACAATTAACCTATACGCCCATTGGAACTATACATAGCTCTTTATAGAGGTTACCATAGGATAGTGTAGGCAGTGCACTGAGATCATTTGAGCATGTTAAATCTCCCGGATTTCATAAATCATTCAGTGTTACCTCTGGATGTGCTGACCATATAAGGACGTCCACATAAGAAACACTGAGTACACAGTCTTCTCTCTGATGTCCCTGTATTTACAGTACAGTATTGTGTGTATTTACAGTCGGATGTTTGAGCTCAGGGTTGGACAGAGGTAATCAGATAGGTTCACCTTAGACAGACTGCTGAGCTCAGCACGGCGAAGCTGGATGCACGGAAGGAATCTTGAAGTGATAATTACTGGGACTTATTTTGTGAATTTATTTCGTTCAGTCGTTACATTATATTATACTGCTGCCAAATATCATTATTTTTATGAAAACATGAAAGTAAAGTGCACAGATTCCCCTGCTCTAAAACGTGTTTTTTTTAAAGGCTTAGTGTTAATATTTAATGACATTTAATAGTAAACGTAGAGGGGAAAAAAATAAATTAAATACGGTGGCCAGGAAAACATTATTCATTCATTCATTTATTTATTTCCATTCAAATTTTTTTAGTGAAGAGTATAAATCTGGTCTAAACTCAAACATAGTTGACGACATTGATGCACCTTAAAACCAGATGCAACCTGCTATGAAATAAATAAATGAATAAATACATACATACATACATATATACATACAAAAGTAGATAAATACATAAATAAAAATATGTAAGAAGCGGAAATCTGTTAAACACAGAATCGTATAATTTGGTGTTTCGTTAACACTGTAGATGAAAAAAAAACAGCTGAGTCTGAGATAATGCATTCATACACACACACACACACACACACACATTGAAAAAAACATATGTCCATTCTTTTGCTAGTGGCTTTTCCATTTACAAAAATACAAAATACAGAGGATAATATTATATTTAAAAAATGATGATAAAGCTGTTAAGAAAGATAGAGATAGAAAAAAAAACATTTGGGAACTGCCAGGAAAGTAGCACCGGTTCTTTATGGGTGAATATCGTGAGATGAAACAGGAAGTTATTGCGTAAACATGATCGTAAATATCGTGTTGATTTTAAAACCACCTCTTACTTGCGCAAAAGCTTTTCATTCAAAAACAAGAGTTTGGGTGAAATTGTCATTTTTCCATTCGGTAAATCTTTTTTTGCAAGTTATATTTGCGCAATTTGAGGGTTAATGGAAAAGTGAGTAATTAGATGCTCCTGTATCTTTCACGGTTGGCCTTGGTTTCCTACATCTACGTATGATAACAGAGGACTCTTTGGTGAAAATCCTTACATTCACTTCCAGTTCTTCTAATGCCTCTCTTCTGCTCCTCTACAGCAGCAACAATGGATATTTACCAACTGTTAGCTTAGAAATGGAGTTGGTTAGCATTAACAAATAACCAGCACAGCCTTTAGAGACATTAATCTGTGTGTGTGTGTGTGTGTGTGTGTGCGTGTGGGTGTGTGTGTGTGTGTGTGTGTGTGTGTGTGTGTGTGTGTTACACTACACTTTTTTGTCATTTCATCTGAGCTGTGAAACTGACACCACACCTTCCTTTTTATATCTTTAGGGATATTTTTTTCCTCTTCGCTTGCACAGTCAATATGACAATTTTCAGATTATTGTCGTGTGGTTTTTGAAATATGCCACAATCACTGTATCTTGGGAATTCCTGCTATCATGCCCAGTGTATTGTGATAGTATCATATTGGGAATTACTCTGTGGTGAACACCAACAGTATGGTTTTTATAGACTATATACTGTACCAAGGTTATAATAGTTTTGGATTTTTCATTATAGTTTAGTTTTATTTAGTTTAGACTTTTTTTTCCTAATTCAGTTAGTTTTAATTAGTTTTTAGAGCAGGTTTGCTTGTTTTTATTAGTTTTTGTATTTTTTTTCTAAATGCTTAGTTTTAGTATAGACTTTATTATATCTTTTATCGTCCTCGTCATCATATTCTAATAAATCCCATACAGGACTCTGCTGCTTTTGCCCAACTTTAGTCTCCATGTTTTTGGTAGAGTGAGGATGAGGACGACTCTAAACGACAAGTGACAGACCGTGAAGTGTCGTATGGTGTCGCTAGCTAAAATTGCTTGTGCGAAACAAATCGATCAATCCGAAATTGATAAAAACAAAGGGAATGTTTGGGTTTGTTTGTTGGTCTGTCTGTTTATTTGTCAGCAACTTTACACAAAAACTACTGGACATATTTCCATGAAATTTTCAGGAAAAGTGTGAGGTGGTCCAGAATAGATCCCATAAAATTTTGGTGAATGTAGGTCAAAGGTCACGAAAAATGTGTTTTCATAATGATAAGAGATAAGAGGCAAATCAGGTAAAATGTTTGCGAGGGGCGGAGTTTGTTGTGTCAGACACCATTTGTTTTTAATATAGTAGAGAAAAAAGCACAATAAAAAACACAATCAACTAAAAACTTTTAGTAAATACCATCCCATGTCATTATATATAAGTACAATAACACCCAATAATCAGCTATAGTCATTACACTACAAAACAAATATAAGAGGAGGTAAAAATAGAGAGATTTCTACTTTGACTCTTACAAAATCATCATCGTCATCATCATACAATTGCTATTATTAATATTACTCATTTGTTTTATGTTATTACTACTATGATCTGTTTTTATCATCAACATTCATCTTCTTCCATCCTCCTCATCATCATTATCCTCATCCTTTAAGAAAAAAAACCTGTGTTTTCATCACAGCTCCATTGCATACAATGAAAAACAAAAACAAAAAAAAGAAAGAATGGGAAAAAAAATCTAATCAATTTAACATTTATTTTCACATGGGTAGATTTTGATTATGTCAGTAATTTTTTTTTCTAGGGCAAAAGTGGAAAGTCTAAAGTCCATAACCCTTTGCCACAGGACTTAAGTAGATTTTTGAAGTATCTATACTTTACTGAAATATTTCTACTTCTGACAAGTTTTTACTTTTATTCCTTGCACAATTATCTTTCTACTCCTTACAGTTTAAAACAGCCTAAACACTCACAACACATTTTTTTCAGCCTATACAGACAGAACAATAACACATAGAAAAGACAACCTCACCTCACACATGACAGATGGACAGAAAAGAGATGGAAATTGGCCATGGAAGAAAAGCTTCTCTCTAGTTTTAAAACTAATTTAGACATGAAAGATGTGAGGTTCAGCTGCATTGTTTTACTTTTTATTTATATATCTACTTGTACTTCTATTTGAGTAAAGAGTGCGTGTCCTTTTCCCAGTGAGTCAAAGTGCCCCATTAAGACATAAAACTGACCACTTTGACCGTGTCATTACTGCAAACGTCAGAAGGTCAAAGTTTACAACCATGTGAAGGTTTATTATGTCAGTCAGCTGGGATAGCTAAGAAAACAAAGATGTTCCAAGCACTAATATACACTTTTTTTAGGGTTGGTGTGCTCTCACAAAGACAACCAGCAATTTGATGACATATTTTCCTGTAATAGTGTTTCTACTTTAAACAATATGTGGTCAAATACATCACAGACAACCTCAGAAAGTGGTCACAAGGTGTTTTGTGTGTGATGGTGCCCATTTGAGATCATCTGATCAACTGACGTGCACTTTAACCCATAAAGACCCAAACATCCACCGTCGACCAAAAGCATCTACTGGTGTAAAATGTTTAATACCTGTTGATTCACTAATCCTATCAATACATGTAAATAATTGGTGTAAAATGCAGGAATTCATCTTTTCATGGTCATCAGATATGACCCTTTTGGACGTTCAGAGGTTCTGTAGGGAATGTGGAAACACCATCATCTTCTACAACATTGATTCAAGAATAAAACCCACGGAGTTTGATAAATGACAGTAGATGCAGACGCTTGGTTTATGTTCATTTAACAATCGATATAGCTGAAAATGTCAGCTTTCTTTCAGGTTTCTCTGTTTCTGATATAATAACAGTTGAATTTACTCTGAGTTTTTTGGAATATTTACATGACCAGTAAATGAAATACAGAAAAATACATGATTTTCACAAAAAAAAAAAAAGTACAGAGGATTATATTACAATGAATGGTGATAAATCACTTAAGACAGATTGAATATAGTGAAAAATTCACTTGGGAACTCCCACAAAAGTCACACTGGGTCTTTATGGGTTAATACCAAGTGTAAACAGGGTCATAAGGTGTAGAAAACATGGAGATTTATGTCTTGTTTTAATGTCAGTGAAATCTAAAGGTTTCTTTTCTGCTTTTACAACTTACAGAAATAATAAGACTTTTGGACATGACAGGCTTAGCTCCCTCACTTCAACACAGATTTCAGATCATGTTTGACAAAAAAATAAGCCACTGGAGAGAATACCTCCATGCTTTCCTTCCATCACACCTCCACTAAATATACATGCACCTTCTGATCCTCAGCTGTTCTTTATTTTTTCTGTTGTTAAGGTTATTTAAATACAAAAACACTACCATGTCAGTATCTATCAGTGAGTTAAAACCAGGTCCCAGCTGCTACAGCCTTGAGTTCCAATAAAAGAAATAAATCAGAGAAGTGTCCTTGATCAGTGTGCAGCTCACTTGGCAGTTTCTGTTCACAGATACAGATGTAGGAAAAGTTGAACACCACAGGCTGAAGCTCTTTGGCAGAGACCTGCAGCAGCTCTGGACTACAGCATCAGCATTATTTAAAGCACTCTGAATGATGTTTTATGAAAAACCTATTGAATATCGACAGATTAACACTGTCCACTAGTCTTCCTTCAGTACGTGAACATATCACTGGTGGCTGGACTTTTATTTGTGGTGAAATAATGGATGATTTGAACATCTATTGAAATAAAACATGAAAAGTTTATAGAGAAAATCACTCTTTGGTCTACGTCATAACCACCCATGAATATGTGCATTGTGAGGTAACCTCTCACTGCCTCTTGTAAGATTTCAGGAGACAAAAAGGTTTGAATCACCTGGTTAAATCTTTGATAAATGTGCTGTATTTTTGGTTTGATTAGGTTATTATTAATTAATTAACTTGTAACAAAAGCTGCAGTAAAGTAAAAAGAACAGTAATAGTGTAAAATGGAAATAGTCAAGTAAATTACCTCAACGTATTTTAAAAAATCAGTACTTGTATAAAAGTACTTATTCACCTTTAACCACGTGAAAATAGTCACCATCATTTGCTGCATTTCTTTCTTTTTTTTTTAGATTCATGTTTTGTAGAAACTTCTATCCCAGTTGGTTTGGGTAATGGCAGAGCTTTTATTGATTCAATAAAACAGTGAATCCTGGCTAAATTTGTAATATGTTAACTCTGGAAAAACTTAAGTGCCTTAGCAGGTTTTTCCCAGATATACTTTACATTCACAAATATAAAAGCTAAAATAATCCCTGTTTGCTATAACGCAGAGCCTGCAGTGCCAAACAGATCTGTGAGAAATGTCTCTTTGGACTCACAATCAGTTCTGATATTTATGATCTGGTTTGTTCTGCTTCTCTTGGCCTTTGTAGTGACCCTTGACCCTGAACCCCAAGGTCAGGGGTAGTCAAAGTCAGCCATCCATCTTTCACATCACAACTTCTTTCTTGTGTTGCTGTTTCTCCTTTTCTTTTGTTTCCTTTCCTTGCTCAGTGTTCACTCAATATACTGACAGCTTTTCTGATTCTTTCCTTAAATGGCCTCTAAATGAATAATAATCTCTCTATCCTCCCTTTTCCTCTTCCTGTGTGCACATCTTAAACTCCCTGGATTCAGGAATGAGTATTCAGCGCTCTTCAACCCACAGATTCTACAGTAAGTCAGTGTGTTGTAAACCACACACTGTGCTCTCTGAACTTGGTTAAACAGCATCTTAACCATGTTCTCTGGAGTGTGTGTGGTCCCCATACTTTCAGACATTGGGTTTAAAGCCTGATGGTCCTACAGGACTCACTCTCACATGCCTCCACTCCTCAGGAAGTTGGAGATGTGAATGGCCGTCTTTCTTCTGCAGTGCCGTTAGGTGCTCACTTTTCCCACACACACAAACACACATAAACCACACACACACACGTCACAAAATAAACATAATGGGTTACATAATTTTGATGTCGTCTTTCCAGGATCCACACGCTTATGATTTATGCATTTGTAATTATATGTTGTTCAAGTAAAGTAGGATGTGTGTATATTTGCAACTCTTTTAATTTTTATATTTCATGTTGCTGTGTTGTATTTATTGGCTTTTACAATTAGATGCACAATATATATTAACTAAATGCAAGAAACCACAATAAGTATACTTAAGTGTTTTAAAAAATGCATTTATTGTTGCTTTTATTTTCCTTTCTCCCATGTTAGATTGACCGCTTTGTAAAGTTCCTTAACAAACACACATCAGAGGCTGCCGGACTGAAGCAAAGGGCCAGTAAACTAGTCCATGAAACCCATTTATTGCCTCCCTGTGGAAGGAGCCCCTCTGCCCTTTGTCCTCACAATCATATTTCATCATTTTGATTCCATTTTCTTCCTTTGTGAACCACACTTTCAGTTGCATTTTATATGAAATATCAACTGATCTTGTGTAGAGAAGCAAACTCACAAAAATATAATGGAAAACTCATTAACAGATGCATAAAGAGAATTGAATTATTTTAGGTGAGTTCAAGTATTAGGGGAACTGTACCCAAATAAAAGTTACATCTTTTTTGTATTAGTTGAATTACAACTCTGACTTCCATCATTTATAACCCTACACAGCACAATCTGTCTCTGACATCACTAAACACATCACAAGCTAAGACATAATAATAATAATATATCTGTTGTATATGATTAAATAAGTAAAACTAATGAGTAATGTTTGTTAGACTGAAAGGTTCACATACACTGAATCAGTTTTTCTAAGGGAGGCCCCCTGCTGGAAACTCCCACCGCCTTCTATCTCAAAATCAAGCCTCTTTGGTCAATTGGTTCAGTCCAAACTAAAGGCTTTGGAAGGTGAGACTGAAATGGTTCTGTATGGAGTTGAATGTTCATGATGGACCTGGATACAAAACTGCCAACTGGAGCAAGAGAGTTATAAAAGCAGAACAGTGTGAATGCAGAAGGATGAAGCAGTTAGCACTGAACTGCTAATACAGAATGATGAAGGTGTTGAATGACTAAAGGAATTTATGAAAATGCTTTACTTTGTGGAAAAGCGAGTGCAAATGTATACTATTGAGACACGTCTTAGAACACAGGTCTGTAACACTCCAGAGCTCTGCATAGTTGACAGACAGTTGGACGCCAAAGTTAGGTTTCACTTTGGTTTTCACGCCAGTCACTAAACTACTGCGAACAGACTATATGAAGTTTACTTGTCTCGTTTCAAATGTCACTTTGCTCCCAGCAAGTTAGTCTTGAAAAAATAAATGCAAAGTTGTAAAGAAGATCTGCTCTTCATTCATTAGCTTCAAAGCTACTCCAGCCTTGGCCAGAGTTAAGCCCTTACAACAGTAGAGCTAGTGCTCATGGGAAGTGGAGTCTTTGTCCCTTAAAAACACCACTTATTCCAGCCAAAGGTGTCGCTGCAATCCACTTTAAGTTTTAACGGATTCTCTGTACAGAACCCTTTTATTTTAGATGTCATTTTCATTATAGGCGTGAGAGTAATTGTTGGTAACATCTCATCAAACCTTACTGAAATAATATATGTAAGTGTCTTTAACATCAAGAACATCTGGTCCTTGTCTTGAGTTTTCTGTTCAGTGGCTGGGGCTTTTTTTCCACCTAAAGATCCTTCCAGTGGCTCTGCTGCGTCCAGGAAAACTGAACTCCAGAAATAATGTCCACAGCAGGATGGCCAGAAAAAAGATGGAAAGAGAAAAAAAAAGAAAAAGCTCCAACAACTAGTTTACCATTAACATCTCAAAACATTTTTATTTTAAATTACAGCATATACAAAACAGCAAAAAGTAAAACCTCAAGCAGTTGAATTTAAGACAGTTCAACCTTGTCTTGACATCTTTTACAAGCAAAGCAGTCTGAGCCGTGCTATGATTGTTTTTGGGGTTTTTTTTTTGAGAGGATTTAGTTTTATAAATGTACCAACCAGGGTAAGAGCTCCCATTTCTGTTGATAAAAGTTACAATGGGAAGAGTAGCAGATACAAAGTATAATAACAAGTCTATGAAACAAGATGATACTGCTCTTTACAGAATACAAAGCTGTGATGCAGTATCTTCAGTCTGTTGTATTTTTCTTTAGGAACAAAACATTTGGTCTCAGTGGTTATTGACTTCACCTGTACATGACAGTAAAGGCAGCGTCCTGCTGTGGGCAGTATCTGCAACACCTCTGCCCTGTTCACACCCGCATCAACGTGCATCTATGGAGATCTGATAAACTGAACCTACACACGTTGTGTCAATTGTGAATGTCAATTATTTCCAAACCAGTTTTTAAGGTTACTGCGACTGAGTAACTGGTGGAAAGTAATATTACATAGTGATGACATATTAAATCCATCAAATCAAAAGCTGACTTTGCCCACCTCCAAGCATTATTAGTGCATCAAACATCTTGTGTTTTTTGGTTTTCCTAAAGCACAGCAAAGAATATCTGTTTATTGAGTTCTCCTTTTAAAGCACAGGATGCTTGAAAACAATGCTATGTTTATTTGCATATAAAGCAGAACAAAAATCCTACCACAGGTAATTCAAACACCATTTGGATACTTCTTATGCCAGATGTGAATGGATGTGCTGTCCAGCTCTGATCAGATCACAAAAAATACATGTTTATACTTGGTATCTGTATCAGTCAGTTAATGCAGCCTCATGGTTACTTCATCAGTCTGTATATTACATTTCAGACAAGGTTTGTCACACAAAAAACTATTACATGATCAAAAACAAATTAATTTTAACGAAAAATGCCAGAAATTTGTGATGTTAAAATGGGGTTACGGGCCAAAAAAGGTTGGGAACCACTGCCATAATCAATATTCATGATAAAACAGAGCTCTGGAATGAGACCACTGATCACTATTTGTAGTCACATGTTTGTTTTTGGTTGAAATCAGAGAAAATTTCTACCAAACCTCAGAGGAAATACTGTCAGTCAGACCAAGGGTTGGTAAATAAATTCTCTACATTTGCTGCTGACAAAAATGCAACCAACTGTTTGTTTGATGCCCTTTTTTCTTGCTTTCCCTCACTTACACTTCAAGAGATTCAGATCTTGAAATTTGTTGCACTTGCCAAATTTTTTCCAGAGCTATACATAACATGAAGTACAAAAAATGCATCTGTCTACAACCATGGTGTTTCTAATGCATAGTCAAGGTAATTACAGGAGTTTCTTGAGTCATTCATGGGCACATATAGAAGTGGATCGCTATGTAATGGAAAACAGGAGTATGCAACTCTTCTGTAATCTGAGGAACACATTCACATAGGGAAACAGAGGCCCTGTTCAGATAAACTTCCATCCTGCCAAATCTAATCACCAGCAGACAGCTTGAATGTTAGTTCTGAACACACTCTGGATGCATTTCTATCCAGTCACTCAGGGTGCAGACTAGCACACCAACTGCATCACCCTAAAGTGTTTTAAAGCTTAATAAAGTGCTTCATGGGTGTTGTGCTGCCTGAGTTCACCTGAGTGACAGTGAGTTCACCCTTACTCCATGAGTAAATAGAATATCTACAGATACAGTCCACCTGAAATTCTGTAGCATTTTTAAGTGATTCAACCAAATGTGTCATGCAAAAAAAACCCAACCAATGATCAAAGTTGTCTTCTTGAAAATGTGAGGTCTATTGCTTGATATAATCAACTTGAAATGAATGTGTCAGTCATTCTTTATCTGGTGATGCTCTCTGAGGTCAGGTGTGAACAGACATAATTACAGCTGGACCCTTGTGTTCAGGTATTGCAGGAACAACACTAATGCAGGGCCTGAACAGAGGCAGAGTAACATATTTACACACGTTTACGTTGTCATACATGACTTGTGGTTTTGTCCGTGTCGGAACTTGTGACATTTTGTTTAAACTTGTGAGCTGCTGTGACTGGGTCAAACTGCCTTCACTGTGGCAGAGCAGCAACTGAGGTCAAAACTCGATGACATCCCACTCGACTGATCCACAGTCTTACAAAAAGAAAAGCTTAATAAAACATTTGCTTAATATTTTATTTATTTTCTGATGTCTGTGAATTTGTTTCTATCATTTTCTCCATGTGGCCAGTCATCAAACTAATAAGCAAAGACAACATCATACATCATCTGATGCCCGTTGTCCCACGTGTACAGTTTCTTGTCCAGTGGGCAGTATGACACCTGCGAAGTGTGTGAGTGCAGGTTTGTGAAGGCCAAGCTCGGCACAGTGTGTGTTAACGTGTGTGTGTCAAAGGCATACGTCACATTGGCAAAACGACGATCCATACTATCCACAGCATAAAGCACCCCGCAAACAAGGAAGGTGTTCCCATAGCGACCCCGCCGGAGACCAGTACGGAAGCTCCTGACTGGTTGTAAGTCCCGTGGGTGGAGCTGGATGAGCAGAATTACTTCTTGGTGGAAGCCCTCAGTGTCCAGAGCAGGATACAAAAGCCATAGGCCGGACTCATCAACAGCAAACTCCACCTAGAAATAAAATGTATGGAGCATTCATCATTCACTACAAGTAATCTGCCTCAGATTTCCAGGTTTCCCTAATCCCCTGTTCTGATTACACAAGGATTCTCATTTACATGACTTAAAATCGTCATGAAAACATAGAATACTATTTTCTTTCTAGTCTACAGTACTTCCTGTAAAAATAGAAAGCTGGGAGTGGTTGCTCCCTTCTGAAAAGCCCAATCCATTTTTAATGAACTCCTGTCATTTCAAGTTGTGTATGGATTAAAGATGAAGTTATTTTAATTTGGGAGCTTAATTCACCTCCGCCAAAGGCGGTAAGGTGTATGTAACAGTCGGCGTGTGTCTGTCCGTCTGTCTGTTAGCAGCATTACGCAAAAAGTTTACCGATGGATTTTGATGAAATTTTAACTGGAGGCCACAAATAGCCCAAGGAAGAACTGGTTAGATTTTGGTGGTTCTACTCCCTCTCTTTCCCTCCCTAATTAACTCTTTCCCTAATGAGGCACTCCCTTGACAAACACATTTCGACCAATAACTCGAAAAGATATGGATGGAAATTGATGAAATTTTCAGGAAATGTTGATACTGGCGCAAGGAACAAATGATTAAATTTTGGTGGTGGTTGGGAGGGGGGGTCTGCCTCGGCGGAGGTGTGCGCTCTCCGAGTGCTTTTCTAGTTGTTAATGCTCTGTTTATTCAGAAGACAGGCTAGCTGTTTCTTTCTCCTTGTTTTCTTTATGCAATGGTAGAACCAACTGGGCACCACTGGGCTAAATGCAAACCTCAATGGCACCATTCTTGTCTTTTTTTTCTCCGAAAAACTTAAAAAAGACAGCCACTGAATATTTAGGTACTTGTTAAAACTACTTTTTCATGCTTAAGTAACCAGTGCTTAATGTGAATTGCACTGAACAAAAAACAAATCCTCAACAGCATGTCAGGTAGTTGTTTCCACTCTCCTCTGGCTGCCTTTCAACTCAAGTGATTTGTGGTGTTTTCTTCCCCTTTCTGACCCTTTAAGTTCCACACATGTACAGTTTCCTGGTAAATCATCATGCAATGTTCTTGTACAGGACACGTTGACGTATACTATACCATCAATCTTACTTCAGTTTGTGTCCTGTGAGCTTGCTCCTCCAGTAAAGCATCATGGAGTGTGGTCCAGGCGCCTACGTATCGGTGCCTTAGGTCATATCTGATAATGTCCCTGCTGAAGGCACGGTTGTAGTAGAAAGCTCCATTAAATACAACGTGACCTGTCCCAGTGAAACTGTATGGCAGCTTGTATGAATTACTTGCCTGTCCTGTGCACAGAGAACACACAACAAACACAGAAACAGGTGGTCAGGCTATTACATAACAGTATGTTGATGACCTCATATTACATAAAAGATGCTGATGAAGTAATAGACCAAATGTTTGGCTTCTCACACATTATCTTTAGGTTAGGGTTAGGCTCAAACCCTAACCATAACAAATTACATATTTTACTTAAGTAAAAAGGCTGCTTTCTCGCCTTTGTGTATTTCTCATTGAGAACTGTAATTTCATAAAATACATACTGCAGTGGTTCCCAACCTTTTTTGGCTCGTGACCCCATTTTAACGTCACAAATTTCAGGCGACCCCAGACATTCAAACCATTTTCCATAAACATGTTTTATTACAGCTTTAGTCAAAGATGACGTTTTAATAACAAGGACAAAAATGATGTTAAAAGAATGAAACTATTTCAAGTGTGCATTGCTTCAGTTCTCAAGCATCATCATGGAATGAGTCAGTGACCATTTGCAAGAGGAGTTTTTTAAGTTTTGAATGGCTAACCTTGATGACCCTAAACATCGAATAACAACAGTGATTAACTCAGTGGATCGTGATATAACTCCCAAAATCAATTCAGATGTTACAACTAAATGCAGCTTTACGTATTCTCACTGGTGCCAACAAATATCAATACATCACACCCGTTGTTAAATCTCTGCACTTTTTACCTCAGTACATCACAGATATGCTAACCACTTACATCCCTGCAAGAAAACTGCAGTCAACAGGCAGTGGCAAGTTACTCGTTCCTCACACCAGATCCATGAAAGGGGAGGCAGCTTTCAGTGTATGTGCCCCACAAAAATGGAACAACCGGCCTGATGCAGTTAGACATATCACATCATAGACAGTAGACAAAACAGATTAAAAACATATTGTTTTTCTGTTATGCGGTGTGTGTATGTGTGGTTGTGTGGGTTTAAGTGTGTGCATATGATTGTTTACTTGCACTTCCAGTCTGTTTTTATGATTGTTTTGTAGTGTAGCCATGCTATATACCTGTTGCAAAGCACAGTCTGCCTTGTGCATGAAATGCACTTTATAAATAAAGTATGTTACTATCAAAAACTGTACCATCTCAAAGAAAAGCATTTTGCATTGGCCGGGAATCGAACCCGGGCCTCCCGCGTGGCAGGCGAGAATTCTACCACTGAACCACCAATGCTGACCCCATAGAAAACTACAAAACTGGCATGTCCTGCCACAACATCAGGAGTCCTGTGGTCTTCATGTAAGAGACCAATCTCCCAATGGAAGTGGGTAGTACTTTCACTTGAAGATAACTCAGCAAATTAAAGGAAAGTCATTTGACTTCCTATTAGTGTTAACCGTATTGTGGTCCAAAACACATTTGGTGACACTCTGAAACCAATATTCCTAGCCCTCAGGCAGTTCTTTGGTAGTGGAAAATATAAAAACAAGGTTCAAATGGGGTCCTGGTGCCAGATCTGCTTTGGTGGCAAAGGGATCTCAGAGGCCTTGTACCATTAACACAGAGCAGTGCAAAATTTGACCTCCCCGTCGGGGAATTGAACCCCGGTCTCCCGCGTGACAGGCGGGGATACTCACCACTATACTAACGAGGAGATGTGCTGCCACACTGCTCAGAACAGAAAACTCTGCATGGACTCTTGCTGCTTAGCATTCATTCTATTGTAGTTAAACAAGATGGACCAGAGACCATGCTAGCTCTATTCTATAAATATGGTGGTCAAAAAGCTTTAATTGGTCTTTAGGTAATTATAGAACTTCTGTCCAACAGTTCTGCAGACCAAATTTTTGATACACACCATTTAGAAAAAAAAATTACCTTGATGATATGGATTTATTAAAAGTCTTACATCGTAGAAAAAATCTTTCTGCATTGGCCGGAAATCGAACCCGGGCCTCCCGCATGGCATAACAACGCGTCAAAACAAGGGCAGAGTCGACTGCCCATTAACAAAGACTGTCCCAAAAAAACAGTGGCTTGAGGACATAAAAAGGATGTGACAGAGGGATAGATGAACTCTAATTGGCTTGAGTACTTTGTCTATGCTATATCTTGCGCCAGAGGCACTGATGCTTATGTACATGGTGTATATTGTATATAGTTGTGCAATGTTTAGTTTTGTAGTTGTTTTGTTCATGTTGTATTGGAAAATGCTAGTTCAAATTTCATTCTTCGTAGTTGAATGTTGAATCAATGAGTGAATTTTTACGTAGTATTGATATGGTATTATAAAAAACCTTACCAATAGGGAAAAACTGTCATGCATTGGCCGGGAATCGAACCCGGGCCTCCCGCGTGGCAGGCGAGAATTCTACCACTGAACCACCAATGCTGGTGGCCAAAAAGATGACCACATAGAAACCTGGAAAACTGGCATGTCCTGCCACAACATCAAGAGTCCTGTGGTCTTCATGCAAGAGACCAATCCCCCAATGGAAGAGGGTAGTAGTTTAATTTGCTGAACTATCTTCAAGCGAAAGGAAAGCCATATGACTTCCTATTAGTGGTTAACCCGTTCAGTGCCTTAGCTTTGGTGGCATGGGATCTCAGAGGCCTTATACCATTAACACAGAGCAGTGCAAAATATGACCTCCCCGTCGGGGAATTGAACCCCGGTCTCCCGCGTGACAGGCGGGGATACTCACCACTATACTAACGAGGAGAAGTGCTGCAATAGTGCTCAGAAGACACTGGAACACATGCAGCTTTATAATAAAGCAAAAGTTCAATTATATCTAAGGTTTTGCTCAAATGCCAGAGGTGTCCTAATACATTTGGCATTATAAAACAGAAAGCTCAGTATATGTTGTGTCCCGTCGCCAGCCTCTGACCAATCAGCACTTGGTTATAACTGTATTGTGGCTAAAACCATAATTGGTGATACTCCAGAACCAATTTTCCTAGCCCTGAGGGAGTTCTTTGGTAGTGGAAACAATTAAAACCACTTCCAAATGGGGTCCTGGTGACAGAGGTATATCAGAGGCCTTGCACCATTAACACAAAGCAGCGCAAAATATGGCCTCCCCGTCGGGGAATTGAACCCCGGTCTCCCGCGTGACAGGCGGGGATACTCACCACTATACTAACGAGGAGAAGTGCTGCCAGGGTGCTCAGAAGACACTGGAACACATGCATCTTTATGATAAAGCAAAAGTTCAATGACATCTAGGGTTTTGCTCAAATGCCAGAGGTATCCTAATACATTTGGCATTATAAGACAGAAAGCTCAGTATATGTTTTGTCCCGTCGCCAGCCTCTGACCAATCAGCACTTGGTTATAACTGTCTTGTGGCTAAAACCACAATTGGTGACACTCCAGAACCAATTTTCCTAGCCCTGAGGCAGTTCTTTGGTAGTGGAAACAATTGAAACCACTTCCAAATGGGATCCTGGTGACAGAGGTATATCAGAGGCCTTGCACCATTAACACAAAGCAGTGCAAAATATGACCTCCCCGTCGGGGAATTGAACCCCGGTCTCCCGCGTGACAGGCGGGGATACTCACCACTATACTAACGAGGAGAAGTGCTTCCACACCGCTCAGAAGACACTGGCCACGTGCATCTTTATAATAACACAAAAGTTTAATTACATCAGTGCAAATAACATTGTGAACTATTTAAAAACAAAAATGCCTTCTACTCCCCAATCTCCGCCACACTTCGTTGCTCCATCTCCATCGACACACAGGTAAATTTAGAGACGCTAATGCTGGTGTGCTGGAAAATGCAGACCGGATTTTAGGTTTACCACAGCAAAAACATGAATGGATTGTCTAAATCGGTGTGCTGGAAAATCCGTATCAGACTTCAAAAAAGTGGATCGGGAGTCTGGATTGGAATTTGTCCGTGCCGGCCGATCCGATACGCATTTTTTGCAAATATCGGCGGCCGATCCGATCCAAATATCGGATCGGGACAACCCTAGTTAACACATATGCTCACACTCATCAGCCGGCTCATTGAGATGTGCTTAACATCATTGTAATGTTAAGCACTCTTTTCAGCCATTTGTCCAAGTT
>JAPTYQ010000010.1:11816025-11832428 GCA_029814465.1 Ostorhinchus cyanosoma
CTTGAGGTACTCAGGGTGAATCTCGTCCACCCCTGGCGCTCTGCCACCGAGGAGCTTGCCAACCACCTCGGTGACTTCGGCTTAGGTGATGAACGAGTCCACCTCCGAGACCCCTGCCTCATGCATTCAATTTTCCTTAAACAAAAACAAAGGCCCAAGAGCCAAAGGGGTTGTGATTAAGGGAAAAATGTTTTCTGTCATCTGTTCAGGTTACAAAGTGTGTCTGCAGTTGCAAATGATGCTTAAAACCTTTTGTAACATCATTAGAAATAGAGCATAGTTTTATCCGATTCTGCACTCAGACACACAAACTGAACTTGTGTACCTGATTTAAAGCTGTCCATGTCTCTGTACTCCAAAAGGTTGCTGCCATAGTGACCATTAGTGAGGTAGATAACACTGCCATGGCCACGAGCATCCCTCATCCAGGCTCCATCGCTAAAGCCGTAGGAGTTGTACTGCACGGGTTCAGAGATGCTAGCTACTGTGTCCTTACACAAACCTTCAAAATACAGAGAAGAAATCAGTTCATTGCACTGACTACATAATATACAACATGGTTTAAATGAATGCATGTTCCTGATGATTATATTTAAAATGTATTTATCTTTACCAGGCTTTTTGGTAGTCTTTGGCTGGTCAACAGGGCTTTCTGTCCAACTAATCCGACTTTTGGGTCCTGACTGAGACTCTGTTGGAGACGCTTCAATTGGTTTTCCAGTACTGGTATCTGAAGGTGGTGTTTTATGTTGAGAGAAAGGGGCTGTGGTTGTCGCAGTTTCTTGGGAAGTAGATGCTGTCACTAGTTTTGGAGTTGTTGGATGAATGTTGGATGTTATTCTTGTGAGTTTGATGGTTGTGGGAGCTGGTTTGGTTGTAGTTGGCAGGATGGGATGTCTTGGAAGCAGTAGTTGCTGGGTATCCTTGTTCAGAGTTTTTGATTGGTGCTTGGTGACTGGTTTCGCAGTCATGGCAAGTTCAGGAATCTGTATAGGGTAAGGGCTGGTAGGTGGGAGCTGGTCAGAGATCAGTAAGTCCACCGAAACACCTGCTGTTAGAGTCACTGTAAAACAAAAAATACGCAGTTTTATGCTTTACTTTAATACTTTTAAACACTTCCAGGTATAACTGTTACTATTTTAATCAAGTTTCAGTAGTGTAGCACATTAGACTCTGGATGAGCTACCATCTCTCCTGGGCAAACAACATCTCTTCTGACAATTTTGCTAAGGCACTGCTGGTGTATCCTGACTTTAGCATTACCCCAGACAAGCATGATTCATTTAAAGACAAACAAGCAAAAAACAGTAAATTCCCTGTTCCAAAATGAGGATGGATGGTACCAGACCAATCTCTAGTGATGGAACAGTGTTTAGTAGCAGTTAAGTGTTTAGAAAATATTGTCCAGTAATGTGATATAGCAAAATATTGCATTGGCTGGGAATCCATCCATTGCCTCCCACGAAAGCAAGCTAGAGTTCTACCACGTAACCACCAATACTGCTACCAAGCTGCACCCACCACTGAGACAGCGACATACCACTTGTTCCTACTTCATGGGGATTTAGACATTTTAATATTGCTACTTACTTCTCCACAAAAAAATGTCTTCCCACACAGTTTTGCAAGAGCATTGTCACTGCATCTTGACCTTAGTGCCAGCCAAGATGGAGATTTGTTTACAAGCACAAATATTTCATTTTCAACATTTTTTTTTTCAACCATGTTCCCAAAATGAGAGTGCATCATGCAATTGTACAATGCTGGCAATGTGTGAAGGCAGACATAATGTAGGGTCTGGCTTAACCTTAATGTAACACTATTAATCAAGTAACCACTGAATGATACAACACGAAACTGCAAGTGCATCACTCTCCATTTACTGTCAGGACATTAAACTTACTATTCTCTCCTTTTCCTCTCTTCACCGCATCCTCCTCTTTGTAACTCCCCTCCTCAGCCTTATAAAAGGTTACGCCTCTTATCACCATGCTGTTTTTGTCTTTGAGAGGCTTTTGAGTCCCTGTCTTATTTTTGGTTGACTTCTGTTGCTCCAGGTCATCTTGAAGTTGGCTCTTCTTCATCTGATCTCCATGATAATGTTCTTCATAGTTTTTCTGCAGATTAAAAGGTGAAATTTTTTAAGTTTGTTAAAAATATATTTTTCTCTTTGCCAGAGTGGTTTTTGGCTTCTGGTCTGATAAATTGTTCAACTGTACCTGCTTGTTGGCACTAGCTGCTCCACTTTTCAGTCCAATACGCTCTAGATCATTTACTTTCTTCTTTTTCGGTTGAGATTTCTTTTCCTTCTCTTTTTCTTTTGCTCTTTCCTTTGCACGTTCTTTCTCTCTTGCTTTTTCTGTAAAATTGCCTGCAAAAGCCTGCAAAGCACAAATATAATTAAATAAAGAGGACACATTGAAAAACAAGAGGAATTCAAGTTTTAAGACTCCACCCTGGCTTGTACTGTACATTATACTATACCTAGAGGTAAAAAAAACAGCACCATGACAATTTTTACATGCACATTACTATTCCACTATTATACAGAATTCATTTTAAATCGGGCCTTTTTCTGACTGGAACATTTTCATATGTAGATGTGCAACATGCTGATATTATCCTGGTTTTATAAGGATTCTTTGGACATGTAAGGATATTCATTACTGTTAACCATGTAAACAACTTAGCAAAGGCTATTGGGAACTTGTTTCAAACTATGGGTAAAAACTGGAATATTTTGAGAATGTAAGTATCACCAAATTACACATTTGAGCAAATATGTAATTAGTTGAGCTGGTAAAAATATAGGATATTTGATTTGGTGATCTTTCCATTAAAAATGTACAATGAGGTACAGACAGACAAAACATTCAATAATTTACACAAAAACTCCACATTTGATAAAATTGCCATTTTTTCTATGACAGATCAATATTTTAATAATTATCTAATATATTATAATGATCAATACATGGGTTTTAGTAGGTAATGAGTATAATGAGCAGAGAGCAATTACTGAACAACAAAATGACAGCAAAAAAAGTTTTAGTGTTCTTTATCATACAAGTAGCATTTTAAAACCAAAACCAACATAAAAAGCGTCTTTAATCTTTCACCTCTTTGGCTGCAGATGCTACTTTTAGCGACACGTTCTAGTTATGAGAGAATCAAAACAAAAAAGCTGTTTGCTGTAAAACCTTAACAATAAGGAAAGTGACGCATTAAGGCTCTGTAGAACAGAGAGAAACTGCCGAGTTGCCTAAATTACTGTCATTACAAGTAATTCGTTTAGTAGCAAGCATGATATAATATACATTCAAGAAGAACATGATCTTAAAAAGCTAAGTTCCCCAAGATTGCATGGTTTTCCCTCCTTCATAAGTCCATAACACCACATCCAAAGTGTTTTTACACAGTATCAAAGCTGAAAAGATGGAAAATCTGCCATTTTGGAGATAAAAGATACCACATTTTTCTGGAATTTTATCCAAAGAGAGGGTTGTTGTATCTATTATTCCTGAAATTTTGTGTTAGAGGTTTGATTTATTTCTTAAAGTAGTTATATAGTTACACAATTATGCAAAATTATGAAATACTCAAATAACAAAACCAAGAGCAAAAAAGGCATTACAACACCACAGCCCTCCACAAACCCAGAAAGGTCCCAATTGTTCGGGTGTTTCCCTGTGAGCTCACCTTCTCTATGTTCTCTACTCTGGTCAGCAGCTTGGTGGTGACAGAGTGGAGCTTTAACAAGTCCATCCCATACAGAGACCCCTCCAACAAATCAATAATAGTTGCAAACTATAGAGAAAAACACAAACAGGTGACAATTACAAATATGAATGAAAGAAAGACTAAAACATATGACCACTTTGTTAGGGAAAATTACTTTACCTCAAGTTTAGTTAATGAACTACATACCTTAATGTCATCCTTAGTGGCCTCCTGTAGTTTTTTAAATCTGTACTCTCCCTCACAGGGGTTAACAGCTGAAGGTGGAGCCATGCACTCACACTTCTTGCAGTCCGTCCCTGTGGTTACTGTCTCCACAGTGTAGAAGTCCCGGGAGGGCGCTGCTGTGCTGCTGTCATGGAAACGGCTGCAGTCTGACCGTTTGATTGGTCGAACAATACACCGGCACACACAGTCCGACCCTGATGACACAGTCCTGACTTTGTCGTAATCACCCAGCAACTGAGAGATGAGGAGAAAGAATTTCAGTCAATACAAAGAACGCCACAAATTAAATTGATGAAAACTTACACAAACTCCAATGTTTGTGATGATTTGCAGCTGCAGCTGCAGCTGCGGTGAACTTAGTGATAGCCTGGAGATAGCTACAAACAGTCATTTTTGGTTTTGGAGCGCTTGCAGTTTGGGATTATATAACAAACCACCATAAAGATGCACACTCTTACCATGGTGCACACACAAGTCTGGGTCAGATTCACCACGTCATGCAGACTGAACTGACAAACTATGTGGTTTGGAGCAGGTTCAAAGGAAAAAGAAATTATACAGGCTGTAGTCCAGTTTTGCGGGAAATAAGCTGCTGTGTCTAATAGCATCCCTAAATCTCATTTTCCTCTTGGAAATAAGAAATTCACAGTTTACAGTAAATAAGCAACATGTGTCCAAATCACACAAGTGTCTTGAATTCCTCTAAGGATTTCCAAAGATGAACTACAGAAGATGGGAAATAATTATTGAGATTTAAGTTTAAGTAACTGCTGAGATTAGGATGTGACACACAAGCCTTTTAACAAATGAGAAACTGGATCCACTTGGTCTTCATCTTCACCTTCTTAACACAATAGATGCCTTCTCCAGAACTCTGTTGGACTTCTTTAAAGTATCTGTTCACAGCTGACAGACATGTCTTGCATGATCCTACATCTTTAAAGCTCCTGTGTGAAACTCCTGAAAGCATACCTGTACTGGTCATGCTTACGACATTAATTATGCTTTGTGTATTACTTACAAGCAAGAGAGGTGCAAATTCAGTCCAAAAAAAATTACCATAATCCTCCACATTGGACCTTTTTATAACAGGAATTACACGCAGGGGCAGAACCAATGGGGAGCAGCCATTACCGGTCAAAAGTGACATACCTGTGTGGATTCCGGGTGATGGAGTGAAAGTAAACAAGCAGCAATCAGTGAGCGAGATTGAGGGGAAAACTCAAGTTTGCGCTTGTTGTTTGTGCAGTCATAAGCTTTGCACTCCACCATTGTCCTAGAGCAGGGGTATTCAATTCCGGTCCTGCATGTTTTAGACATTTCCTTATTCCAACACACCTGGTTCAATTAATGATCAGCTCATCATCAAGCTCTGCATAAGCCTGATAACAATATAATGGCTTCCAGGTGTGATGGAAGAGGGAAATATCTAAAACATGCAGGATACCGGCACTCGAGGACTGGATTTGAATACCCCTGTCCTAGAGACACAACCCAGCACTGGCCGATAATTCTGTCATCTTAGGCTATTGACTGCTGCACAGGGTCAGTGACTAGTCCAACACAGCCCAGGTAATCAGACAATACAACATTATTTGGTCACTACTGGTGCTGGAACAGCCCACAAACATGTTGCTGACCATGCCTAATTGACAAAGCAGCACTCTTGCGTACTTGACAACAGGCTATAATGTAAGTTACAAGACGGAATCGCTATTAAACATAATCTTTGGAAACAGCTAGCAGTGAAAATTCAATACAGGTACCCTTTAATATAAATGTTGAATGAGTAATCAGTGCTTATCCAGCTCATAAAAGGTTTGTAAATAGGCTTTTGGATGTATGGAAAAGACTGGGAGAAGCCAAAACATATGAAATGAAAGGATCTTATGCTGTAAAAAACACAATCTGAGTATTTTTGAGTTAGGTGGAAATTGTTATTTGGTGTGGACTGAATGCAGTGCAAAGTATGAACCATAGTAAATATGAACATTTGTCAAGTTTAAGTGTTTCAAAATGGATCCATCTGCACTCTTCTCTTTTACTTTATTTTAATTCATTGATTTTATTATGTTTAAACTGTATGGTTTTAATGCATTTTTAAAAAACACATTTTAATTTTTCAATGTCTTTTCTTCTGTGTTTAAATCCTGTGCTTATGTTTTACTGTAATTGTATGTTTTTAACCTGTCTCTTTTCCATTTTTATAAAGCACTTTGAATTGCCCTGTCTATGAAGTGTGCTATACAAATAAACTTTGCCTTGCCTTTTATATTTCAGGGCCCACATACAGCCCAATTCAATCTCAAGTAAAAGGTTAACCTATAAATAATGACAACTCCAAATTCCAAACTTAATAATGTTAACATTATGCCTGTTACAACATGTTTTGTGCCTTAGCCACTCAAATCTGTACACATACAGTCGCAGAAAAAATTATTAGACCATCAAATGTCATCAAAAACAATGGTTATACAATTAAGTACTAACTCCTGTGTGTATCATGTGACTAAAACAGACAAAAAAGAAAACATGAAATGCCTAAAAGCACTGCCATAGTTAATGATGTAAGAACTGATGTGATTTTGGTCATCAAGAAAACATGGAAAACGGCTAGATATCAGCACTGAAAAACTCCTGAGCTATTTTTGTCATCATGATTATATTTGTCCAAACAAATGTAGCTTTAGTTGTATCAGGCATTAAAATGAACAAGAAATTTAACACAAGGGGTGGTCTAATATTTTTTTCCACGACAGTATGTAGTGGTAGCTGCATGTTGCTAGTTCACATCCATGCTAACGTAGCTCTATGTTGCTACATTTCTCAACTTTTTATTTATTCATTTTTTTCAAAAACACAGCTACAAATTTGATTGGAAACTAAACTAACTTTTTAAAAGCAACTCAAATGCTAAAACTCACATTTTCCTTTAAATGACAAAAAAAAAATGTGTCATGGAGTCAAAACACGTTTGTTAGCTGAGCTGCTAAAGTCTAACTTAGCCACTTCATTGTTACATTTAGCGGGTTTTTTAGACCCCTGTAGCGAGTCTTTATCAAAAAAAGCAACTAGCAAAAAATATTTTTGTGGTGTTAATAAAACTTTGAGACTGACGTGAAAGCATGTTGTTCTTTGCCTAAAACATATCACTACACTCAATATAGATCCCTCCCAAGGCTGAAAATGTTCATTTCATCGTGATTTGTTAACCGCTAAGTGGGCCGTAAGGTTAAAAACCAAACGACACTTATTGAAAATGAAGCTAAAAACCAACCAAACACGCATACATACCCAAAGTAACTCCACCGCTGTCTGTTTTGGGTCACTGTAACCCGGATAAAAGACGACGGTTGGAATCATGACATTAAAAAAAGCCAGAGTGTACTTCATTCGTAGTTCTAAACATATTTAGGGGGTTTTATACTCCCTTTTCGTCTTTCCTACAGTGTTTTTATTCTTCTCTCCAACATCATGCGTTACAATTACGCTCACGTGTCCAATTATGCAAATTAGGCGATGACGTCATTTAGAAAGTTCTCGCAAATTTCAGAACAGCCAATAGCAGCTTTCCTTTCAGAGGAGTTGGCGACACTGTGTTCAAATAATTGTCACGTGACGGGAATGTTGGCTTAGGTTCGTAATGTTATGTTTGCCGTCAATAATTAATAAATAATAAAAAAAATGAAAAAAATAATAATGGTGTGTGCGAAAAATGCAGTGGAAACAAATAAGGAAAAACTTAACTGCGTGAACTTTTGCAACTGGTTTATAAGATTTAAACGAGTATTATATACTTAGAACCGCATATTAACTTTTTGTTTTATGAGTTTGCACTGACCTGGCTGATGATGTTCTCCTGGTTGTCCACCTCATCTTCCAGGGGCTCGGTGGTGTCCGCACCCACAGTGGCGTTTACAGCCGTGGGCTGCAGCTCCTTCCCCTGCAGCATCCTCACCGGTGGAGAATCCGTGCTTGTGTTCGCCTCCAGAGATTTGACTCTACTCACAGCACAGCACAAAACCAGCAGCGACAGCCTGCGCCACATGGTTCCTCTGAGTTGGAATAAATAATGCGACAATTTATTAATTGTAAATGCGACTCTGAAAAACGATGGTCCAGTCTTGAAAAAGCGCACCACACACTGAATGCACAGGTTACGGTGGGAAAAAACAACTAAATAAATTACTTATAAATAAAAATAAAAAAATACGATGAAAAAGGTTCTAACTCGGCTCCATGTGACGTGTCGCCAGTGAATAGTGTCAAACCTCCACACCGGACCCGGTCCAAAGCAAACCAGATCTGGACTCAGTGGACTGAGGCTGCACACGCGTGGGTGAGAGAGAGGGAGAGAGAGAGAAGGGAGGGAGAGGAGAGGAGACCTGAATTTAACCCCAACTTCACATCACATTTACACTATCATGTGGCCTTAATGGTCAAATCACAATTTGCACATAGATTTTTGCACAAAAAAACAATTTTTTTGTAAATGTTGTGTTTTGTGAGCTGTCAGACCACCACCATCTAATTGTTTCTGTAGTATTAATCATTTCCCAAACCATTAAACTGGTTAATTTATAAACTTCAAAAAAAAAAATCCCTGCTAAATCAAAATTTTAAAAGTTTAACCAAAATTAAGATAAAACTGATTAATTATGAAGAATTGTATAATGAATAAAGTTTCACTGGGTGAATGCATTATTATGCTGGAATAAGGAGAAAATCAGTCATCTCTGAAATTCTTTACCCTTAACCCATAAAAAGCCATTGCTACTTTTGTGGCAGTTCACAAATAATTTTTTCTCTATTTTTCACCTTCCTTAAGTGATTTATCACAATTTATTGTATTATTATCCTCTTTAGTTTGAAGTTTGTTTTTTTCTGTGTAAATCATGCAGTTTCCTTTGTTGAATTCACTGATCATGAAGATGCTCATTAAAACTCTAAGTAAATTCAAAAGTTGTTATATCAAAAGCAGAGGAAACTGAATAAAAAATGACCTTTTCAGTAAAATCTATCATTAACTGATCATAAACCCAGTGTGTCCATCCACTACCATTGATTAAGCTGCATGGGTTTTACTGGTGAATCAATCTTGTAGAAGACTGTTTCCACGGTAACTACGTAGCCTCTGAATGTCCAAATTGGTCATACCTGATGACCATGAAAAGATGACAAACTACATTTACATTAATTATTGACATGTATTGGTAGGATTAGTGGATCTACAGGTATTAAACAGTTTAAATCAGTAGTTAGGTTTGGTCGCCAGTGGCTGTTTAGGTCTTTATGGGTTCAAAACCTAGAACTACTTCTGTAGTGACTTCTAAATGTTTTTTTCTACATGTAAAATTCCCAAAGTGGCTTATTGCCATTTATTATATTATTATCCTCCGCATTCTGCATTTTCTGGTGAAACTCGGGTATATTCCTATATTCAAAAAACCTTGGAGTAATTTCAATGGTTATTCTATCAAAACAGAAAAAACAGGAAAAAGTGGCTTTTCAACTAAATATATCATTAAACAAATGCAAAAACTCTAGTCTATATCCAATGTTATTTATCAAACTACATTTTATTGGTGACTCAGTGTTGCAGAAGATCATGATAGTGTTTCCACATCCAAATGGGTCATATTTGATGATGATAAAAACCTGAGAAATGGCATTTTATCTCACATATTTACATTTATTGTTATCATTAATGGTTCAGAACTTAATAGACATTTTAGATCAGAGGATGCTAGGAGTTGGTGGTGGTTGTTAGGTCTTTGGAGGTTGAACCATCATCTTGGTTATATTCTTATTCTTATCCATACAGTGTGATAGTGCTTTTTGCAAAAATTTACTGAAGGAGCTTGCTTTGGAGGAACATTTGAAAATAGAAAAGTGAGACCTGTTATTAAAATGTCTATACCACTTCAGAAAACCCAACAAACCACAAAGAACCATGCAGACCTGCTTAAATGCACAATGCCAATCTTGGTTTAAAACCTCCAGTTAAAATGTGTAGATGATGTAATTTCACTTAGGAAAAGGAAGAGATTGATGACTGAAAGGCAGGATTATTCCACTCTGTGAACCAGACTAGTTCACAGGTATATGTACAAACTAAATGCCTGCCAGGTCCATCAGAGGGCATCCAAGAGCATTTAAATCACTGGATTTTCCCACAAGATAGTATTTATTTTTGTGATATGTGAATGGTAATCATACAAAAATTCAACATTATCTTAATGGGCTGGTGAGATAAAACAAACCATTTCCTGTTGCCTTTGTCAGCTTTGGCTGTCTGGTTTGTGGTTCACACACACTGTTGACAGTATTTTAATTCAAAACTAGACGTCAAGACCAGCATCTGGTTACAGTCCACTCTCCTGAATTTGTAGAAAAAGCAGAAAAAAGATGTATTATTGGAAAAAATCTATCTTTTGAGGTTTGATAACAGTCTGTTGTGGCTTTCTCATAGCAAAGAAGCAATGTTAGGATTGTGAATCAAATTATGCTTAAGGACACAGAAAAGCTCAGTCAGGTCCTGGGAATGAACAAAGTAGAAATAGTTTATGTTACAAATTGGCTTTGGCTTTTTCTGAATGAATTAGGTGGATGCATTACCAGACTAGTTAATTTTGTATGTAAGAAATTAATGATACAAAAAATGTCATGCTTAATTGATAGCAGAGCAGCATATTTAAAAATTTTGTATCTTAATCTGACAATTAGCCAGTAAATTTGACTTCTTATACAATGCATTTGGTTTTTAATAGAAAAATAGCATAAAATGGACCTTCCACTTACTTTTATCGTGCAGATGAGTGCTTACAGTCTTTGTGTTTTGCAGCAGATGGCGCTACAACAGAGGCTGTGACACTTGATCTAATGTGTGTTGTTGTGGGATTTTTGTTGTGAAAGATTTCACCTCATTTTTGAGTAATTTGATGAGCTCCGCCCTGTTCACCACACACAGAGGAAATGGGCTCAGTACAACTCTCTTGTCACGTTAGACCAGCTCATTCACTCATATGCATTGTTGGGTATAAGACATTTAAGGTTCCTAAACATATTATGTAAACATATACAAATAACTGAATTACACTTGGGTTGAAACGCTTGAGAAAAAGGAGGCAATATGGGAGCATCTTCATCTGGCTTGTTGGATGAGGCAAAAATCAGCCACATCAAAGGTAAAATTACATGATCAGTCTTTGTTCCTCACTTTTTTCAGAACTTTTGGTCCATTTTCCTGCACACTTTGATGACTCAGACAGTTTTAATATGACATCTGAATATATTTCCATGATAGAATCAAATGAAAGAACAATAATAGAAGCTGCTGGTGATGGAACTTGTGTTCATGACCTTAAACAACAGTTTCAGTATCAGAAGTAGCTGTGATATCAACAACGGTGCAAGTTTTAATCTCATTTAGTTCAGTGTGCTGTAGTCAAGTAACTCTCATTTACTCTATACCTGAATATGTCGTATTGGATAAAATTACTCTGACATTTTACTTTCTCTCCTTTCCAATGAGCTCATCTATGTCACAATACTTCCAGGGCTTTACGTATTTAGTTTTACTTTATTTATTATCTATATTTATTAATTTTTACTTATTTAATGTAACTCACAGTGTGGACTATTAATAGCTACAATGATAATTATCAGTTTGCGAGTCTGACAGCCACAGTTTCCGTTTCTTTAGGTCTGAATCTGAGTGTCAAGTTATTATGATAGCTTTTCTGTTCTTTGATGCCACTTAGTACAGTTTTATTTATTTTTTTTATCTGGAAGAAATTTATTGTATGATATAACAACTAAACTTGTGTAAAATCTGAATTAGAAAACAGCTGTATTTATGATTTAAAGTAGACCAACACAAAAACTCCAAAAGTGGACCATTTAATTCAGGTTCATGATCCTTTTAAAGGCTTTCTGTTTGACTTTGTTTGCATGTGCATCAGGTAAACTGTGTACAGTTAAATTTTTTTGGGTTTATTAGATATATTTCAGTGAAGAGGTAAACCGGAAAAATGGGGGGAGACATGAGTGTGACCTATTACTAAAACCTGTATACATCTAAACCACACAGACATATTGTTTAATGCATCGTTAACACACTTAAGAATATACTTTTGCAGTTCATCAGTAATATTAGCTATTTTAAGCTCTATATAAATATATTCACTCTATTTTTATTCTTTAATCTTTATTACTATTTTAGACTAAAATAACAAGAGGAAATAAATCAAGATGCTATGTGAATTCCTCTCCTCATTCCAATGTGTGCATTCCTATACATGTTATCAGCACGGCCACATCCTGTCCCTTAATCTCTAAGAATGTAATTACGGCCATTTCCATCCATTATATTATTATGGGTTGTCTGATCTGTCTGTGGCCTCACTCTCTGTGTGTGTATTTCAGTGTTTAAGATTAAAGTCAGGGTGCAGAGTGACCCAAATGTTATGTGATAATGGAGATTAAGTGTAAATAAATACACAGATAAATGACAGATTATGAAACAGGGCCAACAAATTAAGATGCAGTCCATCCTTCTGTTGCATCACAGCCTTAAATGGGTAATGAAACTGAAACATCACATTAAGATATAAAAGATTGTTAAATGTTGATGCCATATTCCTTCACATCTCTGTGGGTGTGTGTCGTCTGTCTATATACCCAACATACAACCTGGTCAAAAAGAAAGTCCCACACTTTAATGTTTTGTTGAACCGCCTTTAGTTTGATTATGGTATGCATTTGTCGAGTCGGGACCATTTTAATAACATTTATTTCTGTTATTTTATGGACACATAACATTGCTGAACCTGCACCTGGCCAACAAACCTGCCCCTACAGGCTTGCACTGTAGGCACTAGGCATGATGGGTAATCACTTCATCTGCCTCTCTGCTCACCCTGATGCATCCATCACTCTGGATCAGGGTCAATCTGGACTCATCAGACCACATGACCGTTTTCTATTGTAACACAACCTAATCTTTATGTTCTTTATCAAACTGATGATTATTTAAGAAATGAGAAGCTCCTCACTGCATCAATAAAAGGGTTAAAGAGCTGAAAGATTTGAATCACAGTAGAAATATTCCAATGGAAGGATCTGAACTATTTACTCTGTTAAACCTATGTGGTGATATGTTCTTTCCAGTCTGTGTGTATGTGCTGCATGTTTAGCACCCTGGTGACTTGTTCTGTCACTGTTTCTGTGACATTTGGATCTGTTTGACACCACCTCTCAGCTGTTCCACTCCAGACTCATCTCTGAACTCTTGAGTGTTTGGGTGGGCAACAATTTTGATTTTACAACCCAACAGATTCCAATGAATAGATGACACGTTGCACACAACATAGACTGACATTTATGCTACATTTTCAGTGTCTCTACCTGATTTGCAGTCTGTCGCTATTAGTAACAACATGTTCACTGCACACAAAGCAGTGCATCCATGTACAGACTGGGAACTGACATCCACAGTGATAGAAGGTTTTGCCAATACATCCTCATACAGTAGGTAGAAGGTTCTTTATCTCACTAAAACCTTTGTTCCTTTATAATTGGGTTTTGCCACAATAATATGTAGTTACACAACAAGACACAAGTGCATTGTTCTAAATGATCTATGAATATGTAATTGTTTTCTCTTGAAGTTGTTGATCCTATAGGTTCAGTATGATTTCTCCATGTTAGATATAATATTAGTCCAGTCAAAACACCCAACAGAGGCTTTAAACATTAAACACATTTTTATCTTAGGGGGAAACTATCCCGTTTTGTTTGTTTAAAACCAGTAGTAGTAGCAGTAGGCTCAAGATGAGGTGAGGGGGGCACTACCTACGCTACCCATATATACCCCCTTGGACCCACTCACATCCCCATTGACCCCTGTCTCAATTTTTTTTCAAGGAGGGAGGGGTCAAAAAAGTAAATTAGAGGCATTTTCTAAAAAAAAAACCCAAAACAAAACAGGACACTGAAAACACAGCTGAGTAATGATGCTTCGGTCTGAATGCTTTGTCTTTGGACGCTGCAGATTTATCTACTCGTCTCTCCTGTTTTCTTCAGATAATTTAAGTTGAATTTACTGAAACTGTTTAAACTCTTTGTCTGTTAACATTCTTTGAGGAAATATTTTGCCTTTTAGTTGCTAAATGCATCGCTTTGGTGACTCGGGAGGTAGAGCTAGTCAAACTCCCATCCACTGACCATAAGTCAAAGTGCCCTTGAGCAAGAAACTGAAATCCAAGTTACTCCCACTGTTTCACTCATGTGTGAGTGAAATTGGGTGAAGGTGACACATTGTATGGCAGAAAAGTGACAGATTTTTCAAGTTCATTTACTTCACTGTATTCACCAGCTAATTCCTGATTGTATGTCTCTGTTTGATGCTACACTAGTCTACAGTTTTTCAGCTGCCTGCTCTTGTGTTAAAATAATACACTGACGTCAAAATAATAAAACACTAAACAGATCTGATTTTAAAAAACCAAACAAAACATTACTCTAGTTTCACTCTTGAAATGCAAACCAGAAAATCAAAACATATCAAGTAACATGTGCTAATTATTTCTTTTGTATGTGTTCTACAGGCCTCGTTGACAGTACACTCCAGAGTTTCAGTGTGTTTTACCGGCAGCAGTATTCTGTAGCATACTGTGGGCACTTGCACTTGGAGGTGGAGCCTAAGAAAGAGGGGAGGGGTCTATTACTCACACAAAGGGTAAGAGAAGCATCTGTCAACCAGTCCACCAATCATAAGTGGTAGTTTCCCATTGTAGTAAACCAGAAACTGATGAGTTTTAGCATGCAGAATTGAGGTTCACAGCATGATTTTGACTAGTTGTGTCTTACATTTACCTTTAAATCTCATTTTAAAGGAATCATTTGCCTGTGTAAAAGGCAACTATGATAGTTTACATAAAAAAAACTGCCTTAACTGCAAAATGTAATGTAACAGGAAGAATTCAATAGCTACATTTTAAAAAGGTGTCTTTCAGTGTAAGATTTGTCAGTGATAAAATCTCTTTTTTTTATCCAGTTTTAATTTTTCTCACTAAATGGCTAATGCAATTTGTAAAGAACAGTTTTTCACATTGAACATAAGATGGATGTGTCACATGCACAAGAAAGAATATTGTTGGTGGAAATTACGGATGAATATGGATTTCATAGTAGTACTTCATTTCCAGCTGATGTTATGAGCAAGTGGTTGACATTCAAGACATTCGAGCTGACTTTTATCGTGGAGTTGTTAACTGTGAAAACAATGAGAGTCATCCAATCTCCTGTCATCATTTCATATATCTTATTTTAATTTGATTATGGTATTATTGATTGTTTATTGTAAATACAGGCTAATAATCTCAGAACATTTGATGAATTAACACACTGAACTAGTCTATTGTGTATCTAGCCTCAGTATGATCCAGAAGACGTGCTGTACAAAGGGACTGTGAAGTTCTCCTGCTGGGACGAACAAGGGAAGAAATACAAAGAGAGGTACACCGTCCTGAGAAGAGACTATAAACTGGAGATCCATGACAGCGTAGAGGTAATATACAGACCCATAAAGTATATACATGTACAGTGCATTCATATGTGTATCCTAACAGACAATATTGTGTCTGTTGTCTTCTGTAGACTTTTAATCGTGGTGGTGCAGCTAAGTTGGTTCTCCAGCCAGCAGGAGGTGTTGTTCTGACCACAGAGGAGGAGTCCAAAACTCTACTGGAGAAAACCTGTGCTGGAATACTCAACGGTAATTTTATATAACAACACTGTTCTCAAAACTGAAGCCAAAACATATCAATCTCCCTGGTGTTTGTCTGAAGTACAGATCATAAATCCCACTACCTTCATTCAATGGGACTTGAGCCAAACTAAAAACTTAAAGAACAAATCAAAAAAGTTTTTCAATTTTGGTCGTTTTAAGTGGATTACATGAGACTGACTTGTGTTCATATTATTATGTTTGTTTGTCTGTCTGGCTTTTAGCAAAATAACAAAAACAATTATGGATGGATTTTGATGAAATTTTCAGGAAATGTTGATACTGACACAAGGAATAAATTATTACATTTTGGTGGTGATCGGGTGGGATCGGGTGATCTGCCTTGGCAGATGTCTGCGCTCTCCGAGTGTTTTTCCAGTTATTTTTCTGATCAATTTGCTTTTAATCAAACCAGCTGAAATGATCAATCACACCTTGCAGTCCAGAAGCCATTACATGCAAAATGTACTGGAGGGACTATTTGCATGGACAGAAAGATTGTGATGGCTACAGCATAGCAATAGAATCAGAAAAGAAATCAGAAAAGAATCAGAAAACAGAAATGACAAGAAAGGTTGAAGCGTTATAACCAATCGTTGGGTTTAAATCTTGAAACAATATTGAAACCACACGATTGAAAAGAACA